>VDFB02333468.1:0-80081 GCA_007258455.2 Sequoia sempervirens
CCTAAGCTTCTTGATTTTATGTTTGACAACAACTTTTAGTCCTAGCAATAAAGCCTCATACTCTACAACATTATTTATAGACTCAAATTTCAATGAGAATGGGTATTTGTAAGACTTACCTTTGGGTGATATGAGAATCACCCCTATACCTGATCCCTCTTTTGAACTTGCTCCATCAAAATACATAGTCTAGGGATCATCTTCTTGAGCTTCTTCATTCACTTCCTCAACTAAGGTGCATTTCTACTTTTAGTGAGTTTTTACTCTACAAATCTGAAATTCTCCATGTCAACATCCACAAAATATACATGTTCTTCTAGATACAAATCTTCAATAATATTAGAGGATATCTTCTCTCTATTCATTTTGACATCCTTTCCATTAATAGGAATAATGGCATATGAGAGATCCAACTGCATACTTCTGCCAATTTTTGCTAACCATTTTCTTGACAAGAGAATTCCATATTGAGGTGGAATATCAACAACAATTACATTCATTATGAAATCCTTCTCAGGAATTGCAACTAATTTGAAATATACATCTTTCATTATCCCAAAGACCAAAAATTTTCTAGAATCCATTGCAAAATATTTTCCAAATGTTTTATTCACTTGTGTCCCAATTCTTTCATAATTTCCAATGGCATAATGTTGGAGGATGATCCTGATTCGATCATACAATTTCTAGTAGTTTATTTTTCACTTCTAAAGTCACAAAAAAAGGATCAACCCAATTTGGGAAAGTAGATAGAGTAGTGCCCAAAAATACTTATGGTATTTTATCACTAATACCATCAAATTCAATCTTATTTGACTTCTCTTTACCCTTATCAAGTGGGGTAATCACCTTCTTTCCATTAGATGATATAGTTTCTCATTGATAATGGAAATTACCTTCTCCTTGTGATCCTCTATTCTCATAATCTCCAATAGAGGAACATTTACTTTGAATTGTGACAATATTTGAATCATGTCAATAAAATTTTATTTTGAAATGTTAGAGATTGTTACAACCTGATCACTGATCTTCTCTTGTTTGTCACCTGATTTATCCTCTTGAATACACTTATCATCCTTCTTTTCTTGTCCATCCTTCAACTTCTGATATTTATATTTGATAATAGGGGAAACAACTTGATTTATAGGCTTTTCAAAATTTTGCTCTTTGCATGGTGTGTCATTCTTTGTTTTAAACTCCCCTCTTTGCTTAGCAAGTGTTGATCCTTTTCATTACTATTATGCTCCTTGATTAAAATGTTCCCAACCTTACCTTGGTCATTTTTTACCACCTTGTTTCTCAAGTTATAATTTCCTTTAACTTGATTAATTATAACAATAGTCAAAGCTCTAATCTCTTATTCTAATGGTCTTCTCAATATAACATTAGAATTTTATGTCTCAATGTTCTGTACTTTCATATCTTCTTTTTCTTCATCCTTATAAAAAAAAAATTGGTGGTAACCACTTGATTTGTATCTTTTTTCATTTACATTAGTATTAGGGAATTCTTCATCGAAGGAGTAATCATCAACAGTGAAAGATAACCTATTTGAAATTATGTTCACATCATGATCTTCAATATGTGAATTATCACAATCATCATAAGGGTTATAGATTGTGCCACCATGCCTTTTTGGGAGAGTGAGGCAATTATAAAACTATGCACAAAGGACTATCATTCAACAAATTTGTTATTAGTCCTTAAGGGGTCTGGAGTTTCTTTACTGTGTACCCATTTTTTATTATTATGTATTATCTTACCATTATGCCAATTTGTATTGTAAGGTTGATTTGATAATCTAGGCATTCTTTCTTGTCTTTGCATATTTGTTCTATCTTGTGATGAGCCTTTCTCATTATTTTCAACTTTATAACTCAAATATTTCAATGCACTCATGAATTTTTCAAGATTATCTTCAAAGGACACAACTTTGGCTTGATTTCCTTTAGGATTCTATAATTTTTTTACATCATCCCTCTTGTTGACCTTCCCAAAAGCTTTACTATTGTTTTCCATGTACATTAGAATTTTGATGGCATCCCTCAAAGATTGAGATTTTTTTCCCTCAAATGATAACCCATTTTGGGATAATATGCATTACAATATAAGACCAAACACATAGGTTCACCAAGCCTCACAAATTTTGGGATTTTGTTCATAACTTTCATAAATCGGGTATTACAGTCAAATAATAGTTCATTATGTCCTTTCACAATACTTGTAAATTCATTAATAATTAACCTTGGATCAATATTTTCACCATATTATTCTTTGAATACCCTCTTGAACTCTTCCCAAGATCCAATACTAGCTTGAGTTAAACTTCTATACTAGTCCCTAGCATCATCTGTTAGAGATTGCATTAAAAGTTTCATAAAAACATCATCATCCTCCATTTCAAAATCATCAATCAGGTTCAAGAAAGAAGATGTTAGGCAATATTCACCTGAGATTGCATTATTTCCTGAGAATCTAAATTTAGGTATCTAGGCATACTAGTGAAATCCAATTGTCTATACCTTTCTAACTGTAATGGCCTTCTAGGAAAATTTCCTACAAAAGGATTCACTTAGGATTTCCTTAAGAATTTTGGTGTTGATTGGCAATATTTTGTTCTCCTAGTGGATTTTCATTTTTTTCACCTACTTGATCATTTACAATTGGGTTATAATGTTGGTAATTCCCATAGTTATCATAACCTTGAATTTTTTGTGGGAGACTTATTTGTGGTTATGAATTGGTTTGATGCATAGGCTGGCCCATTTGTGTACCCACTTGTACATAAAATGTTTATACATTTCTTTTTGTGGGACTAAAGTAGATAAATCAACCAATGGAGTTTATTGGATAGAATTGACAAGTGGAGTTTGGGAACTAAGGCCAATAGTTGAAGTACTTATAGATCCATAAGATGCTTTCAAAGAATCCACCCATGTTTGCATATCATCCCTAATCCTAATTTTTTCCATTCTTTCCATATTTTTTTCAGAGATATTCAACATCTTTTTGTAACTCTCATTCTTTCTAATCTGGAAACCCAAAGGTATAAGTTTTTTGGGATGATACACTCATGTTCAATGTAGAATTTATATTTGAGGAAGCTTTTCTTACATTCAAACCTTTTAATGAGGTGGCTAAATGTGAAGCAATTAGTAATTCACTAGTTACTACAAAATTACTCTAGGTATTTGCATTGGAGTTGCCAAGATGAACATTCAGGGTATTACTACTTGTAGTAGGATTTGATAGCACTAATACATAAGCACTATAAAAATGAAGAGACATTTTCATGCTCTCAAATTTCTTCTTAATTTCGTCTCTTACATTCATAGCATTCTTGATCTTTATTTCTTTAAGTTTATTTGACTCTTCTTAATCATTACTCACTTCTATCAGTAATTCATCCTCAATCTAGAGCATTCTTCCAAATCCTAAGGCTTGTGGAATAGATTTGGAATTATTTGTGTCAACATTTGATAGGGAAATATTTTATAAGATAAATAATTTTTCTCTTGGATAGGGGGCTTGAAAATATATTTTATTCTTTAGAAGTTGGCTTAGACACACTAGGGTTAGAAGTTTGGTTATAGATATGTTTTTTGATATCATATTATCTTTGATGTTGTGCAATTTATTACTTAGTCCTTTCTAGTAATTCCCTTACTTGAATCTTCCAAGCTATCCTCACTATCTTCATAATCATAACAAGTACCATGAAGAGTAGTTGACTTACTTGAACCTTTAGCCCTCCATGACTACCTGATACGTGGCAGTTTTATTTCAAGCTTCTTAAAGGGATTCCCTTTGAACAAAGATCTTATATTGTCCATGAATTATTAATTAATTTTCTTTAAACTTGCATTGGAAAGGAGACTTTTAGAGTTGCCATCTAGTTGGGGAATTAAGATTTACAATCCTTTTCAGAAAATATGGTAAAGTAGATACAATAATCAATATTTTACAACAAAAGACACTTCACACAAATATAATTTAGATAACCAAAGAATATTTGTAATTCAATTTGAGCTTGTTCCCCAATAGAGTCTCGATTCTATTGGTTTTTTTTTAGGATAATTTCCAACTATTCTTAAACCAATCTAAGGAATAACTAGTTATTATGCTCAATTTTTCTAAGGGGTTGGCCAATGAACATGAGAACTCCTCTGGACTTTAAGCTTTGCAAGACCTAGGAGGGTAGTCTTATGCAATATCTACTTGGGATTCCATGTAATTAATATCAAATATTTCTCCAAATAGATATGTTCTCTCTATTGACCAAAAATTACAAATGAACACATTATATGAGCTAGATTCTTGGAGTTATTGTGTATTTTATGCTAGAGAACATGAAAATAACATTATACAATAACTTTATACATAGAAAATAACATTAACATTATACAATAACCATTTTAACTTCCTACTTGAGTACTTTTTCTGCTAAATTTGTCTTTGCTTGTTGTTAAAGTGTTTTGGGGCCCCTTCAAAACCTTTTTTTTCCTTAATCAAAAACATTATATAATAACTTAAAATTGTAAGCGAATTTTTTCTTTTAATTTTCTGACCATGGAAAGCATAACCAAAACCTTTTCTCAGACTAGTGCCTTAGACATATGCAATAGAGTCAAGGGAAATGCAATTGAAAACTCATATAACAGTATTCATTCTAACTCTATTAAAGCTTAGAAATAATGCCTTACACTACCACCTCTTTAAAAGTTTTCAATCAACTCTACTTAAAAATCATTGCACATACCTAAAATATTCAACATTTCTCACAAAGAAGATTACTTCACTCTTTGAGTAAAAGCCATGAAAGAAACATTTAGTTTCAAAAAAACTCTAAAGATGAGCACAAAATGATCCTTGATCAATTTATATTCATAAATATTGAAGAAATATACAATTAGGAGACAACTGACTACACAATTGTCATTGTATATTGATTTTTTGAGCTAGTACTATCATTCAAAATTATCATTTACATTGACATCCTTTTTTTATAAAACCTAGATATAGATATATACATACTAATACACAAAATTCTTTGCTTACAAAATTTTCCAAGATCCTCAAGAAATGGCCTTGAATTTCCTTTTATAAAAAATAATGGATTAAAAAAGATTCAAACCATGGAAAGATACTATATTTTTATTTGACAATCATGTCCTATAGAAAGACAAAATAATGTTACAGCTTTGAGGAATATATAAGAGATAACCTGCTACAAGACAAAATAATTGCTTGGGTTGTTGGAGAAGATATTCCTTGCTATTGAAATGATGTAGAAGTGAATGATTTATTCACTAATGCATCACTCTTTGAAATAAAATCATATTCCTTTTTAGAATCGTTGGAGTAGATGTTGAGTAGACCATAAATGATAAAAAGTGTAAAAATTGTAGGATTAGATGAGGATAACCGAATTCCAAGTCATCATATGAATTGGATTTCCTTATAATCCTAACCTAGGTGGTAAGGAGGCTTATATTCTATGAAATATATTATATTTATCATTCCATTCCATGTATGTTCCTTCTTGTGGCCATTGGAATGCAATAACTTGGTCAACATTGCTCATATATCTTACATATCTTACATCCATAATTGTACTAGTTTCTTTACTAAAGACCTCTAATGCTTGATCTGTATCAATCAACTTGTCCAAGAAAGTGTTAATAAAATTGATATCTAGTTTACTATTATCAGAAATAAAGAATGAAAAAATTGGGACCAATGCTTTGAATCCATCCTTCCACTCAAGAATTTTTTTCATCTCCCTATCCTCCCTTGTAATATGAGGTATTATTTTTATCTCAACATTTTGAAAATGCTTTAGCCTAGTTTTGGATTTTTTAGTTAAGTTATCCATATATTCCTACAATTACCCTACTAATTTAACCCTATTAAGTAGGAAAACCATTAGCAAGTGGGTTACTCTCATTTGTAGACCCTCTATATATACCCTACATAGCTACATACCTAGGATCCCATCTATCTATGATGTATTTTAGTCTCTCCTAGTCCCTGTCCACTCTAGAAATAACATCCCTTAAATTCTTATAGTCCCCATACGATACCACAATTTTCTACAAAATTTAGGACATTACATGTCCCAAAATATTTTTCATAACATTAAGCATCTATGTTGAATGCACAAGACAACTAAGAGGGGGGTGAATTAGTTGTACCTTAAAACTTCAAAGCCCTCATGCACATTTGGAACCATATTCATTCATTAAACCCTTAAATCTATTATGATGATTTAGCATGAAAAGAAAATAACAAAAACTGAAACAACTTAACACCATACACAAGAGAACACTAGATTTAGTTAGAAAACACAAGGGAAAATCCACAATGAGGATTAGCTCACAATATAAGTAATATCAACACCAAATACAATAGGGATCAATTCCAAAGGCTCGTTTTCATAATAGAAAAGAAGATAGAGAAGAAATGTTACACAAAGAAAACCATCTCAATGCAACAAAAAATCCACCACAATGTCACCAACACCTTTGTAGTATGATTGAAGAATTGTAGACACCTTCTACTCACTGCATCCAATAATCTAACACATTAAATCTCACACTGTACTTCTCAAATTCACACTATAACTCTTTAATTTTCATCATTCACATATCTTGCATCTATCTTAACATCCCTCAACAACTCAACTCATACTTATATTATCTTCAACCTTGAAACATTCTCCAAGGTCGGCTATGCACCTCACCTATGTAAATTCAAAATCAGGTTGGTGCCAAAATACTTCCATGGTGAATAGAATTGAAAGAATACCACATCACACCTTAGCTAGGACCAAAATCTACAATACCATTGAACCACACACTTCTATAAACAATAATCATTCACTGCAATTAGCGCAAACACCAGTTTGGTCGATACCTATGTAAACACCATTAAACTTTTAAGCACACACTTCCTTAAGTCCAAGGATGACTTAAAATCCACAAAAAAAACTTGAACATGATCTATAATATTCCACAAACACTCTAAAATCCAACAAACTCCTTCACAACAACTTCCACCTGAAGAATGTACACACCCAGTACACTCAAACAACTCTACCATGCACTGTAACTTGAGAAACTAATTTATGAAGCACCAAACCTCAAACCATATTGACTAAACAAAGATACCAACACAATAAACACACCCTCAAATCCACAATACTTGAAACCACTCTACGAAGAAATGTGAAGCAAGGACATTTCTCCTACACATCTGTAATACACTATTCACACACTGGTGAACACAACTTATTCTACATAGTGATCCAACACACCAAATTCTAGATATAAAATATTTGAACATCTCTAATTAATATATCTAAAATTCACAAGTAGATATTCAACCTAGAAGAAATGTAGAGAAACACAAGAACACACCTCTACAACCTAGAACACCACTACAACACATTGTTTCCTCTTTTTATCAAATTTTATCAAAAGCACTTGGAAACCAAACACCAAAGGCACATCCTCACCATATTTAGTACTTTCTCAACCATAGATAGAATTTTATCAAAGAAACACTATAATTTGACACCAATAGCTTTACTAATGAAAATATAATGCAACTAATCAAAGCATGGATAAGATCAATTGCTCACACTTTTGCAACAATATCACCCAACAATAGATATCAATGAAAACACAAGCTTGTTGAAATAAATGACAACACTAACTAATCATACTTGAAACTATTGAATGAATAAGACAAATGAGAGGGGGTTGAATCATTTGTATCTAATTAAAACATCAAAACCTTGAACAGTAATCAAATCTACATGCATTCAATTAACCATTAATCTTTTATAATGTTTAAACATGGAATGTTGATAATAGAAATTGAAACAACAACACCATACACAAGAGAACACCATATTTACATGGAAAACCCTAAGATGGAAAAACCATGGTGAGGATTAGCTCACAATTTAAGTAATTGTAAAACTATTACAAAAAGGCATGCTGCTAGATACACTATCTAGAAAGGCTCACATCCTAGACTCACTACTAAAATAGAAAGAAGATAGAATATAGAATTTTACACAAAGAACATGACCTCAATACAATAGAGAATCCACCACAATAGCTTCAACAACATTCACAACCTTCAAGAGATCAAGATACCTTCAGCTCACTGCATTCATCAATCTTCCATTATAGCTCACACTGCATTTCACATCTTGACATTTATTTTCACATCATAACACTCAAATATATTCCACATTTCATCTCGCATCAACTCACCTTGCATTTATACCATCCACAACTTGAAAATCATCTTCAATTCAACTACACACACCTTACACTTTACAAATTCAAAAATAGTTCAGCACTAAGCATTCCCCTAGTGGATAGGAATGAAAGTGGGCGTGCACAAAACTTAATTGGGACCCAAATCAACACTCACATGCCACACTACACCTTAATTAATACTTAAACATCTTCAAATGCAGTGTAAACATTGGGTTAGTCATTACCCATGCAAACACCATTAAAATTTGAAGTACACACTTCCTCAAATCCAAGGATGACTTGAGAACCACACACAACACTTCTAGAAAATATAGAAAAATCCAAAAACCTCCTAAGATCCAACAAATTCTTTGCACCAGCTCACACCTTCAAAATGTACAAGCCCAGTACACTTAAACTACATTGCCAAACATTGTAGCTCTAAAAAACCATCTTCTAGAGTGCCAAACCATGAATCCTCTTGATGCAAGAAAGAGACCAACACCACATGCCATACCTTCAAAACCACAAGTCCTGAAGCACAACTATGTAGAAACACGAAGCAAAAACATTTCTCCCAAAAACCTTTGTGCACAACATTACAACTCCATCTCACACACTAGTGAGCATATCTTCTTCTACACATCAATCTAGAAGCCTAAATTTTGGATATAGAAACTCTAAACACCTCTAATGAACATATCTAAACTACACAAGTAGATATTCAACCCAGAAGAAATACGAAGCAAAACTAGAACACCTCTTCAACACCCTATTTCCTCTTTTTATCAATTTTCTCAATATCTTCAACATCTTTATCACTTCCATAACCATAACCAAAAGCTTATAAAAGCAACACCAAAGGTTAATACTATTAACTTCACTAATGACAACATAATGCAACTAATCAAAGAAATGATATCTCTCAACCACTACACAAATGAAACCAATGACAACACAGGCTTGTTGACGTCAATGAAGACACCTTCATACTTGCAACAGAAACAATCTCCCCCTTTGTCATTGATGGAAACACATGATGTAAAAAACCATCAAGGACACAACAACTCTACTCCATACCTATTTCCTTTTCTCTTTTCTCCCCCTACAACATACTCATTACACTCTCTCTCCCTTAACTTTCTTCTTTCTCACATGACTTTCTCTCCCTGATAACTTGATCTTTTTTCACATGACTTTCTCTCCCTTTTTGACATCAATGACAAAGGGCCAAAATATTTTCATTTTTTATTCTCTCCCTTTGACATCAATCAACCTGCTTAATATTACTCTACAACTTATCTTTCCTTTAGTTCTCTCTATACTCCCCCTTAGGAGCACACACCAAACTGCACCAAATCAGCAACCACTGCACAATGACAACACACACTCTTTTGATTGCAACAACTAGCAATGATACTACCTACTCCCCCTGAGAGGTAGCCACCAACATTATTCTAGAGAAAAGAATGAATCTTGAAATCCATTAGATTGATGCATCTCCTTATGCATCTAGTTCAAAGAAGGAGGGGAAATAACCCCCAACTTCTCTCAAAGACACTCAAAAGTATCCTTAGGAAGAAAATTAGTGAAAATATCAACAATCTAATCCTTTTTAGGCACATATTCAAGCTTTACTTCATTCTCCACAACCTCCTCTCTCAGAAAGTGAGATCTAATTGAAATATGTTTTGTCCTTGAATGCATTACTGAATTCTTTGAAATATTAATTAAACTTTATTATCACAAAAGATAGAAATAATCTCATCATACACCAATCCGATATCCTTCAATGTTTTCCTCATCCATAACACCTATGTGCAACAAGATTCTACTATAATGAACTCAGCCTCTATGGTAGATAAAGAAACTAAATATTTAGCCATGATACCAATCTACATCCAAGAAATAATGCACCACCACTTGTACTTTTCATGTCATCAACACAACCACTCCAATCTACATCTGTGTAAGCACTCAAAGTGAAATTAGTGTCCTTTGGATACCATAAGCCATGATCTAGAGTGCCCTTCAAGTATCTAAATATCCTCTCCATTGATGCAACATGTGATTCTCTAGGATATTCTTGAAATCTAGCCACAAGAAAAACTGCATGCATGATAATTGGTCTAGTATCTGCCAGTTATAGCAATATACCAATGATTGATCTATACTCACTCTAATCAGCCTTAGGATATCATCATTCTTGCTCAGTTTGTAACTAGTAACCATAGGAGTACATAGTGGTTTAAATTCTTTCATGCCAAACTTCTTCAACATTTCTTTAACATACTTTTATTGTGAAATGAATATACCTTTATCTTTTTGATTAATTTGTAGCCCAAGGAAGAAATTAATCTGCCCAAACATAGACATCCCAAACTCTTTTTGCAACTCTTTTGAAAACTTCTTACACATCTCTTTATTACCTCCAAAAATTATATCATCAACATACACAACCACAATCAAGATTTGATATTTTTCAACTTTAAAGTAAATATTACTATTTTAGGTACCTTTATTGAATCCTTTTTGTATCAAATACTTATCTAACCTTGTTTACCAAGCTTTGGGTTCTTGCTTCAATCCATATAATGCCTTCTTCAATCTACAGACCATATTTGGTTTGTTTGATAACTGAAATCCTTTTGATTGTTCCATGTACACTTCTTCCAATTCTCCATTCAAGAAAGAAAAATTCATATCTATTTGATAAACTTTAAATTCCTTATGTGCTGAAAAATCCAAAAAAATCTTGATAGACTCCATTCTTTCCATAAAAGAAAATGTCTCCTCAAAATCTATTCCTTCAACTTGTGAGTAGCCCTTACACACAAGTCTTGTGTTGTTTCTTACAACTTCTCCATTCTCATTTACTTTTTTTCTAAAAACCCATTTTGTTCCAATTATATTTTTGTTTGTAGGTCTTGGGACAAGTTCCCAAGTCTGATTCTTCTCAATCTATAGTAGTTCTTCTATAGCCTTTATCCAATGTTCATCTTTTCATGCCTCAATCACTATTTTAGGTTCAACTTCAAAAAGTAAACACAAATTTACCTCTTCTTCAGTAGCTAACTTTCGTGTTAACACGCATTTGCTTTTGTCTCCAATGATCTATTCTTTAGAATGATTCCTCTACACATACTTAGGGGTGTTAGGAGTATTTTATGTTAGCCATGGTGAGGGGAAAGTTATCTTCAACTGGTAAGGTAGTCCCATGTAGAACAAGTATTTGAGCAATAGAGTGGTTTATGGGTGTTCTAGTAGGTGAGGTTGATTGGCTCCTAGCCCTTCGGCTAGAGGGAACAATATAAGAAAAATTAACTCTCTGCAAAGCTTCAAAAATGGGGTCTAAGTTCCCCCTATTTCTCTCACCTCTAGTGAATCTGTGAAAATTGAGGGTTGATTAATTAGCTTATAATGTATGCCCAAATAAGGCGGCCAACTTAACAATCTAAAGTCCCCAACGGAATTTCCAAAAATATGTTGGCTAACATATTTACACTTTCAAGAATTAACAAATCGACACCCTATAAAGTGCAAGAAATTAACCAACAGCTCTGAATATCTATCTTTAAACCAAATTGATATCCTCTAAATTTTTCCCAAGGTATAGCTCCCTCAGAAAATTTACAATGAATTTAAAGAACAAACAAAATAAACACTGTGTATGCTTTTAACCAAAAAGTAGGAATGGTAAACCTGATATAAGAAAATTCCAACTATCAGGTGCTTGAGCAGTAACATAAAATATTAGCACAAAGACTAATCAATTAGCAAAGATAAAACATATACTCAATACCATATAAGGAATGAAATTAGATGTAATAACTACACTCTCATACCAAGATAAGATACGCAAGATGTTTTTCTAAACACACAAATTTAAGAAACCAATAAGCTTAACCAAATTGCACACAAACAAAATGGTAATCTCATTCATTCTAAATACTGAGAAAAATTTTGCAAAATAATGTCTAGAGAGAATTTGAAAAATTAATAAATCCTTAAATAGGCGAATTAATTTTGCCTCTTCATGTTCATAGCTTGTTAATCAAAACACACATACAAGAGATCAAGAAGAGTCAGGTATGTATGATTATGTCTCTTCACTTCGAGTCTCCTGGGTTACCAAAGGTCTCTTCCGCCATGCTTGGAAGGCTTCAAGATATGCATCAGGTCTTTGTGTTGTGAGACGGCTACATTTGTCATCCTCACTTTCCATGTTAGATTGGTGTCTTTCACCGTTTCTACACACTATTCACAAATCTTCAAGTGATCAATAGCCTGAGATGTTACCAAGTGTAATTCACTTGGATTTTATAAATGTTCAGCATTAGTAGTGGGTATATAGATAGCTTCTTAACCATTTTTTGAAAATTAGTAGTTAAACTTCTAATGTCCACGTCATCTTTGATCCCATTTTTATCCTATAGCAGACCAAGAGCTATCATAGTGTTCAACGCTTCATCTGAAATGACATCACACTCATTTATGAGCTACTTAAGTTTTTGTAAACTCTGCTTAGCAACCTGCAATTTCCATTCCACTCCTTTAGCCCATGACTAAAAGTGAGCATCTGAAGCATTGGATATGATTTGATAGGCAACTACCTTTTCCATATCTGAGCCCATCAAGAGTTTCAACTCAACTTGATAATTAATCCATAATTTCTCTTTCTTCTCAATAGAAATCATATCATCTCCCAAAGTAGTTCTTAGAGTATTTTCCTCTTGAAAAAGTTTTAAAGACTCATAAATAACAAGGCTTCCCTTTTTGAGAAGGGACTCACTCCAATCCTCTATGGCTTAGCTTAGACTTTGATTATTTTTTATTTTTTCTAAGGCTTCTTTTCCAACTACAGTGAGAGATTCAACAGAAGCCTCTGCTTGAGAAATAAGTTGAGGAACAACCTCAAAAATAGATTTCAAACAAGCAATCAAGTTTTGAACCTAAGCTTTCAACTCATCTTTTCTTTCTTTATCTTTCTTTGACGTTTCCACCATTCTCGCTGTTGAAACTTGGAAAATTTGAACATCTCCACCTCTGGTAGGAGGTCCAAGGTCAACCCTATTCACCTCGAAATCACTCGTTACTTCTTGCAAAGCATCTTTCTGCACAAATGGGTGTGCAATCTCTAGTTGAAGTGTTCCCAATTCAGTATCATCTATGAGCCTAGCGGTGATTTTTAGTTTTTTAGGCTTAGGGGTTGGAGTTCTTTGTAGTAGATGACCTACCATATCTTGCTTAGGTAGGATTGATTATATGGCCTTCCTTTTTCAGGACAATGAGTCTTTTAACCATATTGGGGTTTTTGTAACCTTAATGCTTTGACGCCTGGGGATGTAAATAGAGTTAGAGAAACAGGAGGAGTATCTTCTGCAGTCATAGTTACTCTTGACTCCTAAGAAGGGTTTATCTCTCTAACAGGTGAGTCATCCTGAGAAGGAGGAGAATTAACATTTAAACTCTCTAACCCTTCTTCCTCCTTTTCTCCTTCATTCCCTTTTTCCAAGATAGGTAGATTAAAAATATCATATCCACAAGTTTGTGAGTACACATTTCTATCTGGTGGATCATCATCATGGCCACTTCCCTAACTACCTATTGTTGAAGACTGAGGGACATTACTAGTTGACTGTCTGTTGGTAGAAGCTTGGGATGTACCTTCAGTATCTTGTGAGTCCTTTGATCTGTTACAAGGGCGAGACTATTCAGTTTTCTTCTTGGTTACCCATTCCTTAGTTCTAGTTAGAACATCAGCAGTTCTCACCTCAATTGTTTCCTTTTCCTTGAAATTCTAGTCCATGGCAGGTATGGGCCTAATTTCTATGAGTTTAGTATATATTGGATCAATCATATCAGACCCATTTTCAATAACATCCCTCAAATCCCACTTCAAGTCGTAAATAACAATTTTTTCTATCGTCAACCTCATCTAGCTTCTTCTTCTCACCTCATATTCATCAAAAGAATCAGCCCAATAGTCCTCAAGATTGGGTTGATGATTGAAAGGACCTAATTTCATATTTTCCTTTGCATAATCCTTTAGTTCAAAAGGAAAGTGCTCATCATATGAGGGAATATTATACTTGGATAACTCTACTTCAATGTTCAAGGCATCAGCCATGGATTGCCAGTTGTATGCACCAAATCTGAATGAAAAAATGATGGTAAGTCTCTTTCTATCTTGGCATATTCTATTTACGCCAGCTAATTTCCTAATGACCTCAATGACTACCCATTTATCTTCAGGGTACCTAGGTAGTTAAATGGGAAATCCTACATATCCACCCACTCTTATATAGGAAAACCTTTGAAACTAGATGAAATGACAACCATAGAAACTCACAAACTATATGGCCTCTAGAGATAATCTTATTGCTAGGTGCCCCTAAAATTCCTTGACCAATCTCATAGTGAAAGTATCAGCAATTCTCCTAAAATAAAAGAAACTTTTATGAAGTTGAAGCTTATCAAAGTATTCATAGATTGGTACTTTATCTAGTGGTAGGTCACTTGGCCTTAATCTGGGCCAGGTTTAAGTACTCACAAGGGCATATATTAAATAAGATGACATGAAAAAGAACCTATTCATAACAAAAAGTGTCATCATTTCAATTATACGATTACTAATGATCTCAGCCCAGTCTAGAAATTGTTCTCCACTTAGTATAATTTGAATAAAGAAGTACATCCATTCCTCAAAGTTGTGGGCATTCCCATTGCCCCTAGTACCTATGCAATAACCCAACAATGTCAACAACTTCATTTATCAGGTGATTTTTGTGTAGGTTGTGAGGCGACTAGGATTTACCCTTCTTAGGCTTAACTAACCAATTCTTCAGTATCACATTCTTGTAAATTCAATTTTCGGCAGTAAATTCAATCTGATAATTGGCCATATCCATTGGTGAATATTCTTCCCTCTCTAAAGTCCTCAAATATGACATGAAATTAGACCTTTGAATTTTCAGAACTAGCCTATTGTCCTTTGTTCTAACTTCCTGTGTCTGTGAATTGTAGTGCCTGATGCACTCCAACACTAATTCAGGGCTCTGCACGGCTATAGGAAATGTGGTGCCCTCAATTAATCCACTACCCCTTACCCTCTCAATGATAGGTGGAGGATTGGGTTGGTTAAATTTATTCCTTATTTCGTCTAAGTTAACTAGCCCTAGCTGAGTCTCGACAATCCCAGGCCCCTCATAAGTTAAACCACACGTATTCATAACCCACATACTTAACCCTCGCCATGCTCAAATATGAATTTCAATAACATATATACTTCTTGAATACAAACAATTCAGAAAATAGGCTGTAATGAATAAAGTGTAAATACCTCTAATGGTGGTTTATGCAATTTGCACTACATGCGTCCTTCAATTCTTCCCCAAAAATTGCCACAGCAAGAATGTTTTTTCATTCTGTTATTTTATTAACCATAGCTACATGGAAAAAACATGGGGGAAACTGTGCATTAATTTCCCAAATTAGAATTATGAAATGTGGTAGTTGTCGCTATCAACATTCCCCATATAACTATCATTTAAAAATTTGAGAACAAACATCTATAGGAGGTCATAAAAGAGGTTCGCAAAACTTCAAAAATATGTTCCCAAGTTCAAGCGTGATAGAAAAAGACCGCCTAGGCTTAAACAACCACATTAGGGATGAAGTTCAACCAAGTACACAAAATATCACCCTATGTAACATTAAAAAGAAACAAATGAGGTCTCGGGCGGTAAAGTGAGGAGTTCAACAAACTACATAAAACCCCATCCAAGTTAGCATAATGGCATAAAAGACCGCCCACATTTAAATAAAGGATTATATGGGTTAGCAAAAAGCTTAATGAGATGGGGAATGAAATTATGGTCACACTATCAGTTTCAATTATGGGGTCCACCAAAAAGTGTACATGGATGAAAGCTACGTGTCACGCAGACAGGGCCTGATTGAAAAGTGAAGGGAAGTAGTCTTTAAGTGCCCACATTGACAACATGTGGAAGCATGGCAGAAGCTGTTAGGAGAGTGAAGGAAGGCCTTTCTACGGTGAGCGCCTTGTGGACATGTGGCAGCAGTAGATGGAGTTCAAAAAGATGAGGCACGAGCTAATACTTAGTGAAAACAAAAAACACCCGAATGCAGCTTGAGGAATTTTAACATTTATATCTTTTGGAAACTACCAAGGGCATTTTTCCTGTGGAACAAGGAACCTAAAAAAAAAAATTCTTATAGAACAAAGACCCATCCATTGGGTGATAGAGTTAAAGCTTAGAGAGAGTGACCTATAGAGGCAGCTAGTCAGCCTCAGATGGTGTCAATATGTCATGTATATTCTCTTGTGCTCTACTCAGATCGATCATTTCTTTGTAAGGTAGCGTCAAAGATATACCGGCCCTAAACTCAAGTTGGAAGACTAATCACGCTATTGGGTGTGTGATTCCCTTGATATCTTTTGTAGTAGGAGGTTGATTGAAACTCTGGAAAGCGGGTGTATCATGTTGCTTCTCTCCTATCTTTGCCATAATCTACTCTGCAATCCCCACTGAGTCATTGAAAAGAAACAAGGAGGGTAAACCCATCTAGGTCAGCTGGGAGAACCTATCCTACATGTTCTACATGGTTTAGTCAAGTTTGGCAATGCACTCACTAGCATGGAGGATGGTCGAGTGGCAATGGATGAACCTGTTCACTCTTTTAGTAGTGGCCTTCCAATCCCTGATCCCTACATTTTCTAATTTTTCATCTGATACCATGTACAGCTTATCTAGCAAACCTTTTACCTTAGGATCCCTTTCTGTGATGATTGGAAGGAACTGCTCAATCACTCCATGAACCTCCCTACCTAAATTTTTTGCCTCTGCCATAAATTGGAGTGTTGGTTGAAGGATCAGGCAAAAGGCCTTGACCTTTTCCTAGTACAAAATGTATAATTTTTGAGCCACTGGAAGGAGGTCCGATTGGGCAATAGGGGGTTGGGGAAGACTCCTTAGAAGGGAAATTTCCTCATCTCTTCAACCGACATTCTATGTCATTTCTATGATCCTTTGGTTTGCGACCACAATCTTTCCCTAAATGTTTCTTAATTCTACAGACTAGTTTTATTCAACCCAATTTTTGTTCATTGATTCTATCTCAAGGGAAAGCTTCATCACTTGGATTTCCTTCTCCAATTGGGCTTTTCGGTTCTCAAAATCTACATCTTTATGCTGCATTTCTTTCTCTAATTTAGTGTGTTGACACTCAAACTCCTCACTTTTTTGTTGCATCCCCTACTTTGTCAAAGCCAACTGGTTCTAGTATTCTTGGTTCCTCTGTCACAACACGGCAACCAAATTAGGCTCATAGGATTGGAACTTTCCAAGTTCCTCTTGGAGTTTAGTCTACTCTGCCTGCGCTACCTGCACTTTCTCTAATAAGCATGCAATTTTTGCTTCTCTCACTTTTTCCTTTGCCAATAGGACCTCAGTCCTATCCTTTACAAGTTTCAACTCCTCTTCTTTCTTCTTCAGCTAGCGACAGGACTTGAGGAAGTCAGTCGTCACCACTCATTGTGTTTTTTCCATGACTTCAACTTTATCCCATGACTAGGCTATGCTCAGACATTGTCCCATGGAAAATATGTTGTAATCATTGGGTTGCATTTCCTCCTACGGTTTGATGACATTCGGATACATGGTTGAAAAATGCAACAATCACTAAGCCTTATTGAAGATAGTTTATACCTTTGGCTTCGCCGACTTTTTGGCATCCTTGGCCCTTTGCTTCTAAATTCTGATAGCCCATGCTTCCTTTGTTTTATTGCCCTATGCAATAAATTGGGCTGGTGACTAAACTAGCCCACCTATGAAAGGTTCATCAGGAGGTAGGGCGAAAGGGAATGTGAGGTAGTGGTTTTGGGATGCTTTCTTCTTCGAAAGAGTGACTGTTTATGGGGAGAAAGGAGGAATGGGTCAAAACCCGGTTTACGAACTAGTGGGAGGACTCATTAGGTGTTGTGGTGGTAGCGAGATCATAGCAGACTCCAACTGCTGAGTGAACTGGGTCGGGGCTGATTTAGTAGTAGCAAGAGGGGTATCAATGGCGGCTATAGATGTAAAAAGTGAAGCAAATACAGATTGAGCAACAGTGAAAGGTGTAAGGGTTCGTGGAGGCATCAAGAAAAATGGTCTCACCTAGGAGAACTAAGAGAAACCTCCCACGACCATTGCACTAGAAGTGGAAAAAAAGGGCCAACAATTGAAGTGATGGGTGTTATAGACACAATAGGGGACACCAAAGATTGTGAAGCAAGAGAAAAGGGAGAAAAATTTACCTATTGTCTAGATGGTTGTGGTCCTTGGTTGGTCGTTGGCTCCTCGGTCATTGTGGGACCCAGGCTTGTTACAGGCTCCTACGAACCCTCTTCCTCAACTACATATGTGCACTACCTCTTGTTGGGTGGTGATTCCTCCACTTTTACAGTCTCTAACTGTTGCTGCTAGGGTTTTTTTACCTTTTTGTAGTCCAAGTGCATGTCTACGAGGCTCTTGACCATGATATATTGAATTGCATACTTGTAGAGACCTTGACCGGTTGCTTCATTGCCTTCTCTTTTTGCTGTGTTGAGGCCATTTGTGCTTCTACTTCCTTCTCCATATGTGTTTCAAACTCCTCCAGGTCAAAATTTTCATCATTGCTCATGTTAGAATCGGTATGCACATCATCCCACAATTTATCAAATCTTTCATCCATCTCTATGCTCTAGTAAGGAGCATCAAGGTGTTGGATTTCTTGTCAGTAGATCCAAAAATCTCTAATTCTTCCCTCACTCCAGTTTTGTTTCTTTGAAAACTGACTAGGGAGGGTAGCCCCTATTTTGCACTTCTCATTATACTTTGCTAACCGAAGGTAGAATTGAAGCCATGGCAGCTTCTTGTCATTGGTAGGAATATAGTCTAGGTCCACCAATAGGTCATCATGCTCCTCCATCAGACTCCACCACTTTTCCCAATATTATCGGGGACTGTGGGTTACCTTGATGAATTCATTACCTAAGTCATCGAAGGGGTTGTAATTTCATTTGTCATAGATCATCACTAACCCCAAATGAGCCAATTTTTCTTCCAATAGCTTATGCGACTACTTTTTCACCATAGCCACCCACTTGAAGGTTAGTGAACATTTGAAGAATCCTCTCTTTCCCTTTCCTCTGTAAAATTTATAATCAATAATGGAAATCTACCTAAACATTTCAAGGGCCAATACCCTATGTGTGACATACTCTAGGAGCCGAAATGGCTTCTCAGTAAAGTTGCACATGCAAATGAATGTAAAATCCCTCTCGAGGAACTAGTCACATTTAGGAGTGAAGCTCTACATCTACTCTATCTATTTGGCAGAAAGCCAATAGATACAGCCATTCTTATTGAAGTCTTACAAAATCAGAGTTAAGAAAAAGGTCTAAAAATGCATAATAGTCATGTGTTACAGAAAGGAGAGGAGTCCATACAAAAACTAGCTTTTTGGATCGTTTATCGGTAAAAATGGATAATGGCATCATTTTACTGAAGAAGTCAGGGTTCTAGTATAAGAAAATATGAGCAAGCAAGGAAGGAAACTTGAACTTGCGCTGCATCTTGTACTCCCAAATTTGGCACATCATTTCTCAGCAAATGACTCCTACAAAGTCATACCAAAACAAGGACTTTTTCCTTCATAACTAAAAACCCAAACCCAGCTGAAATTCTTGCACCTATTTGTCTTCATCCAAGCTACAAATAAATGCCATCATGGAGAGCCCATCATGCATAGCTTGCTTGAAGGAATTGTGTGCAACTATAATTTGTGGTGACTCTTTGCAAAATTCCTCAGGCCTCTGCATTTCTGCATTATAAAATTCCAAAGCTTTGCCTTTGCCCTACCAAAAGATGCATCCACTTTCTAGAGTAAATATCTCCATTCTATCTACTTTAGAGCGGCTCACTAGGATACATAGCATGCTCCAGATAATATCTTTGTTGATGTTGACTCTCAGCATTTAGCCTTCAATGGTGTTGGTATCTGAGTTGAAGTGTTTAATTGCCTCATGAACAAGCTCTGAGCAATAATGCACAAAGGGGACCATGTACTACAGGAGACCGTTGAACCATAGCTTATATTCCATTTTCCCTACATTATTAGCCATTTTCATTCTTTCGCAAGCTCCTTCCCTAAGATTCTTAGGGTTCTTCACAGGGATGGGTCATGGATATTATCCCATTCCTCCTTTATTTGGCTTTGGTCCCTATAATTTTTGGGTTTTTCCAAGGCCCGCATGAGAACCCATTCTGATTTTTCTAGCATTCTAGGTGACGCATAAGAGGTTTCATCAAAGATATTGATGATTAGTGCCTCTATCATGTCATTATACAAGCTCTAGGTTTCCTCAACCTATGCCTCCATCTGAGATCTTTCGACCATTTCAGGATACTGTAAATTTTGACTGTGTTAAAATTCTCTGTAATTCACATCAACTTACCTATGCTCAAAACCTTTGCTTTGGGTAGCGTGCTCAAAAATATTTTACAATATTAGCTTCTTGCATGCAATACTAAGTTATTTCTTTCTTGGGTAGCCAACAACAGTCGCCTTTTAGCATTAAATTTGGCATGTACCGCCAACTCATTTGCTTGTGCGCAATGAATCACTTGCCATTTTGAATGACCATGATTCATAATGATGATTTTCCAATCATGTCGTCGATGTGATTTCCTTGGAACTTGAGTCAATGATTTGAAGGAAGCTTAGGCTTTACATGCTTTGGAAATTAATATCCCAAAAGGAATAATTAAACCCAAAGATGTAATAATCACTTGAAAATATTTGTGTTCCTCTTTGAAGTTTGAGAAGCACCTGTAGAATGACACATCAGCATCTGGTTGTATAGACTACTATTGATGACTGCCACCAACTTATTCTAATTAATTAGCTCCTATTAATCTTGCACGTAGCAAACCGTACTTAGAAAATGCAACTGGGTGGGAAATTCAGGCAAGCTCCAGTGAGATTTTTGAGTTGATACTTAATTAGCATCATGCTTATGGCATGCAAATTACCATGCATATCCTGGCTATTTCTATAAAAAGGCACTTAGGAAATAGTGAAATCACACTTAGCAATTTGAGCAGAATTGGTAATAGGCAATTGGCTTAGAATTTAGCGTTAGGCAGCTGAGTAGAATTTGCATAGAGCTTGCTACCATGAATAACCCTATTACGTTAGTCTGCAAGAAATCTCAGACATCCTTCCTTGGTGAAATCTCGACTAGGCATCTTAAAAGAATGAGCAAGAATAAGCATTCATTGGCCATTGTAGCGACGAAGTGGGTTATGGGGAGAGACTGTATTGAATATGAAGACAATTATAGAGTTAATACTATGTATGCTCTCACTTTGTCACATCTATGCTTGACATCCAGGTTCCCAAGCCATTGATTCTTCACCTGGTGCTTGAGATATTTTTGAAGAAGTACCTAGGCAGCCTTGGAGAGGTGGTGGAAAATGTTGTGTTTGGTCTAGTCCTGCCAATGGTGAGTGACCTTTGGAATTATATTAAAGAAGACACAATAGTACCATGGGTACCATTCTTGATCACGTTCTGCATCCAATCACAAGAAGAGCATCATCAAAGGGTAACCTATTCCTACCACTTCCTTTTTCGCTTGTACAATGTGGTGCCCTTCGACAACATCGACTGGTACACCAACTTTAGGAACCTAGTGTTCCCTCCATCGCTCGCCATTGCTCCTACAATATTGTTTTCATTCCTACTAATTTAATATGTTTTGTATATAGGCCTTGAAAAAGGGCTTACTACACGTATATATATGAAGAAACCATGAAATATATATATATATACTCTAAAATCATGGCCTCATAGCCATTTTGATAATGTACTTATCGAATTATATAAATATAATGAAAATATAGTTTATATTAACATTCTGTGTCATTTTCCTTTTGATTTTGCAATGTGGGTTGTCTTTTTCTTTTTCTACATATACATGTTCATTTCAATTTTGCATATGGGTGTTGTTTTTCTCTATTTCATGGGTTGCTTTTCTTTCTCTCTGCTTTTGCAATAATGGGCTTCACTTGTTTTTTTTTCCTCGCACTATGGATGAAAACTATTGAAAGACTAGTTGACAAAAAACACGAAAGAAAATAATTACACTACTCACATATTTACATTGGTAGAATAATTGCAAAGCTTAATTGAACAATTTTAGGTGAATTTCGTTAACCAAAATCCCCAATACTTCTTGCTCCATATTTTCTAATTTGAATGCATTGTGTTGCTTGCACTGAATTATTTTGAAAGGGCCTTCCCAAAGGCTATCGAACTTTCTGTGTTGGCCTAGCTTTGCATCCCTTTCATTGAATTTTAGCACTAGTTCTTCGCACTTTAGACCCTGGTCCAAGGATTTCTTGTTGAACCATCTCTTAACCACCTACTAGTGGTTGGACATTGCTACCAGGGCCTTCTCCCTTTTTTATTGTACTTCCAGCAAGTCAGTCAGCTGAACCCCCATAGTGCTATTTTGTTCTACCTCAAGAGATTTGAGCAATTGTAGTGATATAATCTCCATAGAGATAGGCAATAGCACTTCCTTCCCATACACTAGCTCATACAGTGAAGTCTTGAGGATTTTCTTGGGAGTTATGCAGTCCACCCATAGTGTTGCCTGAAGGTTCTTATGCCATTCTCCTTGGTGTTCTGACCCGATTCTTTTGATGAGTCAGACTAAATTTTTGTTAGTCGACTCGTCCAAGCCATTCCCTTGTGGGTAGTAATTTGATGTCATTTTCAAGAACATGCCATGCATGAGTGTGAATTTCTCATCACTAGTTCTTCAAGGAAGTCCACTATCTCTGCCTCCATTGCATTCTTTAGGGACATGGCCTCTATCCACCTAGTGAAGTAGTTTGTTGTTGTTAGAATCCATTTGTGTCTGGCATTGGAGATGGGATTGATCATTTTGATGAAATAAAGGCCCCATTGCACAAATGGCTCATCAACCACTCTCAAATTGAGAGGCATCGCAGAATTTTTTCTTCTTCCTATGAAGAATTGGCATTTCTTTCAAGCTTTTACCAAGGAATATGAGTCATTGAATAGTGTAGGCCAAAAGTACCTAGCGCACATGATTTTAATGGTGATGGTCTTCACCAAGAAGTGTCCACCCGTGGGACTACTATGAAAAGTGTCAAGAATTATTTTCGCTTGCTCCATGGTGACACACCGCAGTAGAACATCATTGAAGTTCCTTTTGAAAAGGATCCCTTCGATGAGCACATACTCATTGTTCTGTAGTCAGTAGAATCTTCGCTTTTGAGAAGGAAGGCCTAGCAAGTATTTTTTAGTGTGCTTAAATCTCACTTTGTCTACCAGCCAGCAGCCTTCGAACTCAAACTCATTTGTTAGAACTAGCTCCTATTGCTCTTCTCTAGCTATTATTTCCTCATCATGCACCAAATATTCACACAATCCTCTTCCTCAAACGGTCTTTGTAGGCTTGACCTCAATTTCATATTCAAGGATCTTAGTGATCCAATTGGCCCTTTTTTCAGTGATTTCTCCTTCCATGATGTATTCGCACACACTAGAATGCACAACATAAACAATCACCTTGTTGTAATATATGAGGTGTCAGAACTTCTTGATACCCTTAACAATTGAAAATGCATTCCTCTCAACGAAGTTGTAGTTTTTCTCATACTCTTTTAGGATCTGGGAGTGAAATGATTTTGGATGTTCTCCCTTTCCTTCATCATCTTTTTTGAGTTAAGATAGTAGCAATGATTGACTTGCTACTAAATACATACATTATGAAGTCCTTCGATAGGTCTAGATTGACTAGCACATGAGCTAAAGAAATATCATCCTTAATCTTCTCAAAGGCTTCTTTAGCTTCTTTAGTCCATTTGAATAATTGATCCTTTTTCAACATCAAGGTGATTGGTATGATTATCCCTACAAAATTTGAAATGACTTTGCTCAAAAAATTTACCTTCCCTAGAAAATACTAGACTCCTTTCTTATTCACTAGTAGGGGAAGCTCTTTGATTTCCTTCACCCACTTAGGATCAATTGAAACTCCTTCCTTGGACACTACATGTCCCAGTAATTTTCCTTGTGATACTACAAAGACACATTTTTTCAATTTTAGAGATACCCCAAACTCCTAGCATTTTTTGAAAACCATCTCAAGGTGATCAAAGTGATCATCCTTATGTTTGGAGAATACAGTCAGATCATCCAAATAGATTAGGATAATCTTATTAATCAATTTGTTGAAAGCGATATCCATGGCTTGCTGGAAAGTGGCTCCGGAATTTGAGAGGTCGAAGGGCATTTTAGCATATGAAAACATTCCCCACTTAGTAGTGAACGTCATTTTGTGTTGGTCCTCTTCTTTGACTCAATATGGTTATAACCAGAGAAGTCGTCCAGCAGAGAAAACATTTCTGACCCTGCCACTATTTGCAAGATTCACTCCATAGAAGGCAGTAGGTAGTGGTCATTTAGGGATGCTCTGTTCAGGTCCCAGAAGTCAGCACATAAGAAAATATCTTTGTTCTTCTTTCAAACTAGAACTAGGTTGGATATCCATGTACTTTATTTAATCAAGAAGACAATTTGAGACTAAATTACATTTGTCATCTCTTGCGCCATCAAGGCTTCAATCTTTGGATTCACTGGTCTCTACTTTTCGCAGACAAGTTTTGCACCTTCTGTATATGCATAAAATTGGTCATATTTAATTATTCCTGACATTTAATTAATTCTTTTAAAAGTCTTCTATACGTAATTAAATTTGATCAATTTAATTATAGTATTCATTCATTTTATTCTCCCACCATAATTAAATAAATCTATTTTATTTAATTATTCCACATTCTACTTGATTAAATTAAATAAATATATATTTTATTTCTTTAAGTTAATTATCATCTTTTGAATTTAATTAAATCTTTTTAATTAAATTTAAATATCTCTTTTCTTTCTATTTTAAAACTTTCCTCTGATTAATTAAATACTTTTATTTAATCAATATCATCTTTTGAATTTAATTAAATCTTTTTAATTAAATTTAAATATCTCTTTTCTTTCTATTTTTCTAAATTAATTAAATACTTTTATTTAATTAATTCTTCCAAATTTAATTAAATATTTTATTTAATTAAAGATCTTCTGCTTTCTTCAAATCATAATTAGATATTCTGTGTAATTATGAAATCTTCTGATTTCCTCAAAATCTTAAATATTTATTTTATTTAAGAAAAATCAGCATGCACTCATAAATAAATAATTGAATTAGATAATTCATTATTTATCTTATCAGAATCTTTCCATTTTTCTTCTAAAAAGATGATTTTTAGAACATCTCATCTTATCTCTTCCATTAAAATGGAAAAATCTGGCTTTATTCGTTTTCTTCTATTTTCTCTTCAATCTCATCTATCTTCAACCGTTTGATCTGTCAGGAATTATCATAGTCGTTGACCAAACCAGCCAATTGAAATCTTCGAAAAACTCTATAAATGCACGTGCAAATCTAAGCATTGGTTACACAACACACGGCGAACATACATTACGCTTGCATTCTTGCATTTTTAGTATTTCAGCAATATCCTCATATTAGCATAATCTTGCATTTAGCATAATATGCATTTTAATCTCATTCTTCAGTAGCCTACTTCGTTGAGCTTGGCATTCCAAATCTGAGAGCAAATTGAGCAAAGACGAAACGTTGGAGATAGAGAACAATAGAACGACTTCGAAGAAGCTGCAATGAGAGTTTGATTTGTTTATTTAATATTCTTTTAGCTTCTTTGATTTAATGTTTTATTGATTGTGTTGTTATTGATTTAGATTGATCACATATTTTAATACACACATAAAATGGCGTCCACCGTGGGGCCTATGCCCCAATTTTAATATTTTCTTGCAGATTTTTCTGGTAGGTTTCCGCGTTCTGAGTTCGGCATTTGAAAAAATTCCACATTTTAGTGCATCTGAAACTTTCCGCGGCGCTTCTGGGACTGTAATTTCTCTATTTTTCGCAGGTGTTCTAGCGCATTTGGGGACTGTTTCGAGACTTATGAGGGTTCTTTTAGTGCTTACAAGGGACAGAATAGCGCATTTAGGGCATTTCACTCTTCTGTTTATTAAATTGGAAAATTTAATGACTGTTTTAGCGCTTTTAAGGTGTGATTGAGCACATTAGTTGTCTATTTCTGCGCATCTCGGGTCCATTTGTCTGAGCTCTGTCTTATTTTAGTGCTTATAAGTTTTGTTCCAGCGCATCTAAGGTCTATTTTAGCGCTTATAAGTTCTGTTCTGGTGCATCTATGGTCTGTTTTAGTGCTTATAAGTTCTGTTTCAGTGCATTTAAGGTCTGTTTCTGCACATCTGATTGTAACAAAAAAAAAATTATGAGTCTGACGCCTTCTGCAGACAGAATTTTCTCTGGTTAAAAAGAAGCAACCCTAGGATAGTCACATCTGGATAAAACTAATCAATCCTAGGATAGGCATGGAACTTAAAATGAATCAATCTAGGATAGACACCATACAATGATTTTTACAGTTAAAATTGGACAAACTTGTTTTTGGTGAAGCAATATCTTCACTTAGATTAGATCATTGTGATTTGGAATTTAAAAAGAACAATTGTTTGCTTTGTCTGTGGCAATAGGTCTATGCTCTCCCCTTAACTGGGTGATCAAAATACTAGACTTTCCTTTTCAATTTCATGCAAAATTATGCTTTATTAAAACCTTTAGAGAGCCTGCCGTAGTGGGAAAAAGTACTCACCCTACGGGAACAACTCAAGTGGGTTCAAGCCAAAGGCCAGGCTATCCCACCCCACTATAAAATATAAAGTAAATCTAGGGAAACCCTCTTTTACCAGTAGTGTGCAAGATAACCATCCCCAAAGCCTTTGTTCTAAAGGTTGGGAGGTCTCTTGAGGGAGTTTATTATTGCCGCACCGAACGAAAACCCTTACTACAAACCTAGTGTAGTAACCAACTGAGTCAGTTTACCAAACATTCTAATAATCATAGTGCAAGGGGAGGGAAGAATCTTCCCCCAAGATACTCACCATATAACTACCAAGGATTGTTTGCTTAGGGGATCTGGTATCCACTTCTGTCACTCTAAGTACGCACCTAGAAAAGACAAAAACACGGGCGCCCTTTCAGGGGTGACATGGTTGTGTGAGTCGACGCAATTCTAAGATGTGGGTTTTTGATTACTAGAATGACCTACTTGAGTACTAAGAGTGAGTCTGTCTGAATTGTCTTTCATGTGCTAAACCTGTGAAAACACTTGTTGAAAAACATTTTCTTGATCATACACTTGGTGTTAGTATAGGGTTTTAAAAAAAACAACTATTTTTCAGAATGTTTGTTGTGTCTTCCATTACATTAACTCAGATAAAAGATCATCCGAAATGAAAGTGAAGAACAAACAGCTGAAACCATTCGAAAATCATTCACATCTTTTGGTCCAATAACGTTCTCAATATTTTCCCTCATGCTTAGGAAGTGGAAATCAACAAAATTCGCCAAGAAATCAATTTCCACTAGAATCAAGAAACCTAAGAAACAGTTAGGGTACAAGAAGTCATTGCAAAGAAGAAAGTTTTTGTACAAAAGTCAATACGTCTTGTTTCATTACCGTGGATTTCTTCATAGATACCAAGATTTTGTTAGGGGATTCACTGACGAGTATGTTGTAGATCCATTGGATTCTCGAGCTCATTATCAGAGATTGGCTCTATCCCAACGGCATAATCTTAATCGACCTCTTGAGTTCGATAACATACCTCAACCTTCTATTGAGTATCCCTCACATCCTAGTCAAATCCTCCAGTGATCTTGAACTCCTCCTTCAAAGACAAAGATCAAATCTTTAAGAGTGTGTCTTCCAAAAACAAATTTTCTGATTATTTGATTTACCTTCCCCAACAGGATTCTAACATCCTTCATCATTGAAAGCCATAATCAAAAATTAGGAAACATCATTGATCATATCATAAGATCTCCATCTTATCATATCAAGAGATCCCCATTATCACACTCATCAAAACTGTGATCTAAGTTTAGAAGATTTCTTCAAAATCACATGCCTATCTTCACAAAATCCCAATACATCAAATCAAGGGAAGAAATCCAACAAGAAGGTCCTACTCAAAATACTCAAGAAGAAGGTGAAAACAGTAATCCCCTCTACAGTGTGAGTCGTAATCCACTTTTCAACAATGACATGGATAATAGAGAAGAAAATCCCTTCCACAAGTACAAAGCCATAAACAATGCTCCTGTTGATAGCGATGATGAACATGAGGATGAACGCCACCTTAGAGAAGCTGAGAAAGATCCCAAATTTTACAAAGCCATAGAAAAAATCTTACAGCGTGATAAAGAGAAATATCTTCTCTATCTAGCTGATCAAGGAGCTAAATTACCGCAGGACTTTGATACTGAGATCTTGAAGAGAAAACCTAAGGAAAAACACCCATCTGATCTTAGTGCTTTGACTCTAGAAATTAAAGCACTTAAAGGACAAGTTAAAGAGTTACAAGGGGGAACCATCGCAAAGAAATATACTCTTGAGGACATTTGTCCTTATCCTTTTGATCGAAGTCTCAACATGATTCCATTTCCCAAACATTGTGAAATGCCAAAATTTGACCACTATAATGGGAAATCGGATCCAATCGATCATGTTAGAGATTTCCAAAATTTGACATTAGAATTCGCTCACGAA
Source organism: Sequoia sempervirens (assembly GCA_007258455.2). Taxonomy (NCBI): domain Eukaryota; kingdom Viridiplantae; phylum Streptophyta; class Pinopsida; order Cupressales; family Cupressaceae; genus Sequoia; species Sequoia sempervirens. The sequence continues at coordinate 29,078 of VDFB02333468.1, forward strand.
GACACTTGATGCGGTTATTTCCTAGGAGTCTTGGAGTTCATTCTATGGAATGGCTATCAAAGATTACACCTCCCGTCAAGACATTTGAGGAATTAATCAACTTGTTCATATCACAATATACTTACAACATCCAACACCAAATCACCATGATCGATCTCTACAAAGTTGCACAAAAACCTGGTGAGTCTTTCATTACATTTCTTCAAAGATGGAGAAGAATGTTTGCTAGATATCCACGTCATGTTCCTAAAAAGGAAAAGATGGTTACCTTCATTAACAGCTTAAATTCATAAATGAGCTACCATTTGAACTTACATTGTCCTCCTTCTTTTGAAAAATTGATTGAAGATTCCATAACCATTGAAGGTGCTTTGGTCAAAAGAGGAGTAATCAAACATGATAATCCTAGCTCATCCAATCATCACAACAATCAGAACAAGTCTAAATTTTGGACTCGCAACAAAAACGTAGTGAATGACGGTGTTGTTGATGTGAATCATGCCTCAACCAAACCATTTGTTCTTAGTGCTCCAAGCACTTGCCACAACAATGTCAACTCAATTACAAATCAAGGGAACAATCCTCATCCTCCGAGGAACAATGTAAATCAACATTTTACTCCCAATCAAGGGACTACCAACGATCAAGGTTACCGAGGAACCAATAACAATCATAACTCCTTAGGGAATACCTCGAACACGAATCCACAGCGATTTTCATTCTTCTCTCATAGAAGAAATTATACTTCTATAGGGAAATCTTTGGAATCCGCACTCAAAGAATTGATGGCCAAGAATGTCATTACCTTGCCACCACAGTGAAACTATGAACCCAGTGTAAAGCCTCCATCATGGAACGAGGCATACTATTGTGACTATCATCGGTGCAAAGGTCATCGCACAAATAACTATCAAGCCTTGAAGAATACTATTCAAGACTTAATCGACAATGACATTTTTACGATAGAAGGACATCAAAAATCAAATGAAGAACACAAATCTTTTCAAGATCCTTTGCCTAACTACCAAAGGGTGAGTCTTCTGAAAAAAATGTGAATCATATTGAGGATCTGATAATTAATCATATCTACACTGATGATGAATGGATCAATGTCATAAAAGTCAAAGAAAAGATGGAATATAGGGAGGTCAACGCAACAACAAGGGCGCAAGCCAAGGTTGTCTTAAAGGGTGTCCCCTCAAAATCCACTAGACCTACACCTCAACATCAATATGACTTAGTTAACCAACTTCAGAAGACTCCTGCTCAGATTTCTATTTTTGAACTCTTGAAGATTTCCCCAGCACATAAGGAAATTCTCAAAAAATCCCTCTTTGAAACAATTGTATCCACTGATTTGGATGTGAATCACTTTCAAGCCATGGTAGAACATTTATCCTCACCCACATGCCTTTCATTCTCCGAAAAAGATGATGTTTCCATAACTCATCCTCATAATTCATCATTATATTTAGAGGTCATGGTTCACAAGTTTCATGTTAGACGAGTTCTAATAGATGGAGGCGCTGGTTTAAACATATGTACCATGAAGTTGGTCAAAGCTTTGGGAATTTCTGAAGACTCCATTGATTTCAGAAGAAAGATTACCATAAAAGCTTATGATGATGAAGAAAGAGCATCCAAAGGTCTAATAATGTTGCCAATCAGAGTGGGTCATGTTATCAAAAATACTTTCTGTCAGGTATTAGATCGTGATCTTGCATACAACATTTTGTTGGGTCATCCTTGGATCCACGAAATGCAAGTTGTCCCATCTACGTATCATCAATGTCTCAAGTTTCCTTATGATGGACAGGAAATCACAATACCGGCTGATAATTCAAAGCCTCAAACTTGTGCAAATCTCAAAATCAGTAAGGATACCTTGGTTCCTAATAATCGAGAAGCTCATAATAGTATTTCTCTAAAAATTGACACACAAATCAGTAAGTTCAAAGACCATGGAGTTGGGGAATACTCTCTTTGTTTTCCTAATTTACCTGCATCACCTCGGTCACATGGACAACCTTCTGTCACTCAACATCAAATATCAGCAGCATCGACGTCAACACAACCACCAACAGAGCCAATCACAAAGTTGAATGGGAAATTCATCAAAGAAAAATTCCCCATGGAAGATCCTGAGGATAGGGAAATTCTAAACTGGTTATATAAGGATGAAGATGAAGCGGTTTTTAATGCCAAATTACCAACAAAAAAATATGGGAAAGGATATTCTATCATGCAGAAGATGGGCTATGATAAGGGTCCCATCGGGAAAAGAAAAGGAGTAGTTGAACCTATTAATCCTCCGAGACTTGCTGCAAAAGAGAAAACCAGATTAGGTTATGACGCTACCTTGAAAGAAAGAACATCTAAAAAGCCGCAAGGCACTGTTTTCACATTGCAAGAAGGTTTAAGTTCAAGAGAAGCATGTTTGGCCACAGTTCAGAATTTCGTGGAAAATAACTCTGACACAGACTCTGCTGAATATGAATGGGACACCATTTACAATGATGAATTTTGGAGGGATAAAGAGGTTGATATAATACACAAGTATACCCCAACTTTGATCGAAGGTGAAGGTTCAGGGTCCCAACCACAAGAATCTGAACTACAAAGTAACTATGATTCTAGTGATGTTGAGTCAGATTTAAATGAACGAGACCATCGCAAGAATAGTACCATCATTGACCAACCTCATACCTCGGATCCTACGATCAACTCCATTATGACTATAACCATAGCCGATTTCACACAACTCAATGACCCGATACCTTTGATTTATCCTGATCTCATTGATTGGGATTCATCCAAACCTATCAATATACCAATGTTTCCAAGCGATGAAGCTATTGTAAACTTCCTTTCCGCAGAAGACGTAAATGATTGTTCCACTAGCGATTTTCAACATAAAGGCTTTGATCAGGAGGGTGTCAATTCTCCCAGCTACAAAAATAAAGTTAAAAACAAAAGATCTAATGGTGAAAATCAGAATTTGGCAGTATTAGATCAAACAAAAGATAAAATAAAGAGCGTGTCGGATGGTGAAAACCTTTCTAAGGCACCAGATGATGGGAATCTTGACAGTCTCCCAGAGCATTATCATGAGCGATCGTCTATTTTGATTGAGCCTACAAAAGTCGTTGATCTTGAAACTTCAGACAAACCAAGAATTTTACAGCTGGCTGCATCAATGACAGGAAAAGAAATACCATAGTTCATGGAATTTCTAAAAACAAATCAAGTCAACTTCGCATGGTCTTATGTAGACATGCCCGGTCTTGATCCTAATCTTATTATGCATCACTTGTCTATCAAACCAGGAGCTAAGCCTGTAAAACAAAAACTCAGAAAGATGAATCCCCATGTTGCATTACTGGTTAAGGAAGAACTAAGAAAACTCCTTGATGTGGGCTTCATAAGATCAAGCGACTATGCCGATTGGATCTCCAACATCGTTCCTGTAGCCAAGCCAGATAAAAGTGTCAGAGTATGCACAGATTTCAAAGATCTTAATAAAGCATGTCCTAAGGATGACTTCCCACTTCCAAGCATTAACACTATAGTTGATTTAACAGCTGGCCATGCCATGTATTCATTAATGGATGGTTTTCTGGTTACAACCAAATCAAGATTGCACCTGAAGACCAAGAGAAAACAGCTTTCACATGTCCATGGGGAACTTATTGTTGGAATGTCATGCCTTTCGGTCTAAAGAATGTTGGGGCTACTTATCAAAGAGCCATGACTACAATCTTTCATGATATGATGCACACATTCATGGAAGATTATGTAGATGACATATTGGAGAAATCATACACCAGAGAAGGACACCTGGAAATATTGTCTAAAATATTTACCAGATTGGAAAAATTCAAAGTTCGGCTAAATCCCAAGAAATGTGTTTTTGGGGTCACATCTGGAAAACTCTTAGGGTATATTGTTTCAGAAAAGGGAATTGAAGTAGATCCTGCTAAAGTTCAGGCCATCATGGAGATGCCTCCCCCAAGGAACATCAGTCAATTGAGATCATTACAAGGGTGACTTCAATCCATACGAAGGTTCATTGCACAATTGGCCGACAAAAGTCTACCTTTCACACATCTCCTGCATAAGAATGTTCCTTTTAGATGGGATGACAAATGTGAAATGGCATTTCAACAAATCAAGTAGTACCTGATGAACCCACCAGTTCTAGTACTGCCAAATCCAGACAAACCATTAATCTTGTACATTGCCGCAACAGAGACATCCTTGGGTGCATTGCTACAACAAGAAGACCATACAGGGAAAGAACGAGCAATATATTATATCAGCCGAACATTGACAGGACATGAACTCAACTACACTTTCATTGAGAAGGCTTGCCTAGCAGTGGTCTTTGCTTCACAAAAGTTTTGACACTACATGTTAACTCATATGATTAATCTGGTTGCAAAGATTAATCCACTTAAATATTTGTTAAGCAAAGCTACGTTGATAGGAAGGCTAGCAAAATGGGTTATGATCTTAAGTGAATTTGACATCCATTATATTGATCGCAAGGCAATCAAAGGACAAGTCATTGCTGACCAACTAGCCGAAGCACCATTACATGCAAAGCATCCCATGCACATTGAATTTCTAGATGCTGATGTCTTCAATGTCGAATCAAAAAAAACATGGTCTTTATATTTTGACGGTTCTTTCACCCAGCATGGATCAGGGGCAAGCATACTCTTTGTCACCCCTCAAGGTAATACTATTCCTTGGCCATACGGGTTAATGTTTCCATGTACGAACAATATAGCCGAATATGAAGCCTTAATCACCATACTGAAGATTGCATTAGAATGGAGGATTACAGAATTACAAGTGTATGGCGACTCACAGTTGGTCATTTATCAGATCAATGACGAATATCAGACCAAAGATGATAAACTGTTGCCATATAAAAAGATGGTTGATGACTTCAAGAAGTACTTTGTGGACATCAAATTCACACAAATTCCAAGGATTGATAACAAAGCAGCTGACGCCATGGCTATAATCGCATCACTGTTACAACTCCCAGAAGCTCAAACTCGCTATGAATTTCTGGTGGAACAATCATTTACGCCAGCCTATGACACACCCGAAAGCCAAATCATTTGCCACTTGGTAGGATCCGATTCACCTTGGTATGGCAAGATGTATGCCTACCTAAAAGACGACATCTTACCACCTGATTTATCCCGTAACCCAAAGCAAAATTTTATCCGCCAATCCTCCCGCTACACTCTTATCACTGACACCCTTTATCGCCATGGCCTTGATGGTACTCTACTCCGATGTCTCGAACGTGATGAATCTGACAAAGCTTTACAAGAAGTTCATGGTGGTATTTGTGGTACTCATTCAAGTGGACTAACCTTATCCAAGAAATTGATTAGAATGGGTTACTACTGGCCTACAATGGAGAGAGAATTATTCACGTTTGTAAAAACATGCTCAAAATGTCAAATTCATGGGAATCTCATTCATGCTCCTACACAAGAACTTCAACCATTTACACCAACTTGGCCATTTTCTCAATGGGGGTTAGATCCGGTAGGCAAGGTTCATCCTTCCTCATCAAATGGGCATAAATTCATTATCACAGCTACAGAATATTTTACCAAGTGGATTGAGGTAGTCCCTCTCACCAAAGTTACCGGCAAACAAATATCATCATTCATACTAAACTATATTATTTGTCGGTATGGCATTCCCAACTCCATTATTATTGATAATGGACAACCGTTCAAGAATCAGGATGTTGATGAACTTTGTGAGAAATTTCACATTCAACACAGATATTCTACACCTTACTATCTGTTAAAATAAATATTTGAACAGATCCCTTTGGGTTTCTTTTTGTGAATGTGTGTGCGCTGGCCTGTGTGTCGCCGAGTCTGGTCGGCTTTCCATTGAGTTTTGATCTCCCGCTATTCGCATTCTCTCTTCGCAACTTCGGGTGACGGCTTCCCTTTCGGCTCTTAAGAGGCTGCGCTGGGCGTCTACGTGTCTCACTTACGGAGGTTTTTATTTCCTTTTTTCCTTGAAGTCCCTTCGAGTTGCGAAAGCCTTTCGCCGAGGCCATCACTTCTAAAGATTGTCAGAGGGACCCACATCTTGCTACGTGGCGGCGTATCGCGAGTTTTTCATGCGGGAATGAAATAAGCAGCTGCGAGCTGCGAAGTGCTTCCGCAGGCCTTCTTTTATTGTTGGCCGGCCCCACCTTCTGCTAGGTGGCAACCATTCACACTTTTTCAACTCGACAGAGGGGTGAGCAACCGCGGGCTGCGAAACGCTGCCACGCGTCTTTCGCACCCAGTTGATGCAGCTTTATCTCCACTGCAACAAAGACCTCAACCCGTGGGACACGTGTTGCTATTTCGCAATCTCTCGGCAGCAGTAAGGGAGGTTTTCATTTGGGCAGCGGCAGGATGCCACATACCTTATAACTAATCCTTGAGGCGGGCGATAGGCTGGATGGCGAAATTATGTTATTGGATGCCGCTCTTCATGTTTTTTCAAAACGGTGGATGACACTTGTCGCCTCGAGTATGGCTGTGACCGCTGCCATCATTACAAAGGGTGCGCCTGCAACTGGATGACCAAATGCTGTGTTCTAGCTCATTGCTATTGTAACGGCATTGGAAATCTTTTGATTCTGGCATCATTGCTGGAGATTGTGGGATCTTCTCTGTTTCAGCTTTCCAAAGCGGTGGGAGTTTTTTCCCCCGGCTATATATACTCTCTCTGTCAACAAGAGAAGGGTCCAAAAAATTGGAAGGAAAAAAGAGAAAAAGAAAAAGGATACTAGTTTTTAGCAAGAGAGACCGTGCCTCTTTTACATGTTTATTTGCAAGAAACTTTCAGACTGTGCCCATTGTTCGGCCTTTCTACTTTTCATGTTTTAATCAAACTGTGAACTGTGCCTTTTATTGTCTCAAGCATTTCATTTGACAAGACTTCTATGTATTGAATACAAAGTTTGCTTATCTAAATCATGTCTAAATGACTCTTCTTAGTAGTAAAGATGTATGCGATATCATTTTATGTCAATAAATAAACTGTTTATGCTATAGCTTTAAGTTTCTGACGTTTTGGAACGTAATAACACCATTCAGGCCCTTAAGTCTATGATTTATTATGCCCATCAGCAAACTTTGGCGCATCGCCTTAGATTAGATTTTGCTTCATTATATCTGTTTCCTTTTCCCTTTACAAAAACCATTATAGAAGAAGTCGGCTTCTTTAAAAATCTGGAGGTTACTCAGTTTGGCGCAAAGGGGTCCCCCTTGAACTGAGTTTCCCATAAGGCATTGTTACCTCGTCAATTTTTGGCGTCAACAGTTTGTCCTTTTTCTAGCACGTCCGGTGGGACCCAAACTAATGAAATTGCCTTATAGAGGGGTGTATGAGCCATCGTCCTGTAACTAGATCCCAGACTGCAAAAAATCCAGGTTTACTAGTACCTCCGCTAGGGACAGTCCAGGCCACAAATCAGTTAGTAACCGTTCCATTCCCACCGCCCCTTCCTCTCACCATGTTGTCGGCCGCGAACAGAAACTATGTAGCATGGGATGCTGGAAGTCCCTTGATAGCTCCGGTAATGCCTGCTGTTTGGGGCGCTATCCCGGTTTCGGCCCTGAAAGCTCTTCCTAAATTTTCTGGGGACAACACAAAAATGCCAGCAGAACATTTGCAAGATGTAGCGGATGTATGTCTGGTACACAGTATTACAGCGCAGAATGTAGCCCTGAGGCTCCTTGCTGCGTCCTTCAAAGGCAAGGCCCTGGATTGGTACCGGACGCTGACTCCTAATACCATTCACACTTGGGATGACCTCGGAGATCCATTCTATGAAAGGTTCTCAAATGACGGAGATTGTTCTTCGTTATACTATCATCTATCCGTCATCAAATGAGCACCCCAGGAGGCTCTAACGGACTTCAATGCCCGATTTCACTCAAGTTGGCGGAGGATTCCTGTGACTATCCGCCCGACTCCAGAACTGGCGTTCATGTTTTATCTGAAGTCCATTAACCCTGACATTTCTATGATGATCAAGTCTTTGGGAGGAGCCACTTTACCAGATGCTTATGCTACCACTATCAAAGCGGAGAATCATTTGATAGATTGCGGGAAATTGCCTCCTCGACCTATTGTGCCGATATTTGCCGAAATATCAAACGCAGCACAAGAGGTTGCGTCGACCAGTGCGCCAACAACTCCCCAGTCGATGTACTCATATGCAGCCGCTCTCGAAAACTTGGCTTCCACATCGGGTTCTCCCAAGGATGAAATGGGCGACCTCAAGGAGATGTTGCGAACTATGGCGAATGACATAACAACTCTCAAGCGGAACCAAGCAACACCTCCACGGCTTGCATATCAAAACTATCAAGGAGGGCAATCTGCTTATCAACAAAATCAATATCAAAGTGCGCCTCACACTAATCCATCAACACCGACTACCAACCAAATGGTCCCGGTGCCTACGCCGCTGACAGGTGCATCGCCAAACTCAAGTAGAGAATTAACCGCGGGACAAAACAATCTTATTGATGACATCAATCCATGGTGTTTCCCCTGCAATGATGCACATATGCCCCGAAATTGTCTGCATGGAAACTTACAACAGAGGGTGGCAGAACAACGCAATCAAGGCACTGCTACAGAAAATGGAGAATACATATATACCTTGGCAATGGAGAATGCGGTCCTTACCGCGCAAATGCAAGGAATGTCCTTAGAGCAAGAGTCTGATATTGTGCCTGATCACGCGCTCTTCTCATGGATGGAAGATGAGGAAATGGTGTTTGCCAATGACACGTCCACAACCGAAACGCCACAGGTACAGTCCGACTATAACACACGCTCAAAGAGGAGATTCACCGGTGAGCCTGTTGTTTCACTTTCGAACAGCCCGCAACGCAAAGGAGTGTCCGATCAAATTTCTGGCATTTCGACCGTCTCTTTGCCTTCTCAACCACGTAAGGAGATTATTATAACAAAAGAAAAGGAGCAGAAATCTCTGAGCTTGTCACCTTTTAATGTGGTGGAGCAATTGAAGAAATCATCCGTTAATGTGTCTTTATGGGACATGCTAGCTATCCCGAAACAGAAAACTATGTTACAAAAGGCGCTTCAACAAGAGATCAACTTAGCACCAACAGAGCCGTCTGCCAGTACAGAGAGGGTTTATCAAATGCCACCAGCTAAAATTCTTGCAGACAAGACGAAGGGATCCCATGTGGAAGGCGGAGGTAGTACAAAACCTCAACCCTTTTTCTTGACTCTCATTGTAGGAAAGAAGCTATTACACAATGCTATGATTGATTCTGGCGCTAGTACCACGATTATGCCAAGACTGATAGCTGAAGCCTTGGGGCTCAGCTACGAACCTATGAAGAAGGGGGTGATGCAGCTAGATCGAAATAAAGTTGATACGATGGGTGTCATCAAAGCGCTTCCGTTAACTCTATTTTCTTTCCCAAGTATCACGGTCCCGCAAGATACTGTAATCATAGATGTTCCTCCTATGTTCAGTCTCTGTCTATCTCGATAATTTACTTCAAAGGTGGGTGGATATTTGTCTTTAGATTGGTCACATCTAATACTTAGGACCAAGCATGGTGTGAAAATGAAGATAGAATCGGAGGCTCTACATTCCGAACATGTGGCGGATGAGGCCCTGATCAATTTTGAGGCCGCACATACCTCCATCACCAAGCAAGACATGTACAATGTCGAACTACTAGAGGAGGAGGAGGTGAGCGGCGACCGAAATGATAAGGAAGATGCTCTGTTGAGCGAACACATAAACAATGATCCTTTCAGGAATTATCATGCTACCGGATTGGGCACATATGTGATTTATGATGAAGACCAAGTTCTTCCGAAGGTCGTCAAAGAATCCGACGATAACCAAGCAGATGAGCTGTGGACATTGTATTTTGATGGAGCAAGGAGCAAAGTTGGAGCTGGAGCAGGGGTATGTCTAATATCCCCACATAATGAACAGTTGTTGAGATCTTTCTGTTTCCAATTCGCCTGTTCAAACAACGAGGTTGAATATGAAGGGTTAGTCCAAGGCCTAAGTTTAGCGGAACGAATGGGTATTAAGCAATTGATTGTGTTCGAAGATTCTGAACTAGTAGTTAATCAGGTCCGGGGAATCTCCGCAGTGAAGAATGTCCGAATGAGATCCTATCGGCATCGAATCTGGGACCTGATTAAAGGATTTTAAGCTTTTAACATCCTGACCGTTCCTTGAATACAGAATAGTGATGCAGATCACATGGCAGTGATCGGCGCTCAGTTTGATCCTATCTCTGACTTGCTTCGGAACAAATATTCAGTACGAGTGCTTGTTCGACCAGCAATTCCTGACAATGATCAGAGTTGGCAAGTCTTTGAGAGCGATGAGCACATCGCCTTGTTTATCCAACACTCGGGAGAATTTGTTGATCAACTTCAACCGAAGATCGCCGAGGCCTATGAAGGACAAATTATGCAGCTCAGGTCAAATAAACTTCCAAAGGGGTTAGTTACTCTCGAGAATTTTTTCGATTGTAATGACGCCCGAAATGATAAGCGAAAATTCGTGGCAGACAAAAGTGATTATGAAAACCTTTGGGTCTCCGATGACAGGAATCTCCGGGTCGGAAAAGATGTCCCACAACGAGATAGAGAAAGGCTTATCGGTTTCTGCAAAAAATATGGAGTAGTGGCCTGGTCCTATGATGATCTAGAGGGTTACGATCCTGGCATCATTGAGCACACTATTGAATTAATAGAAGGTGCGAAACTAGTTCGACAGAAGCAGAGGCCAGTGAACCCTAAAGTTGAGGCCCTAATGGCACAAGAGCTAACCAAGCTCATTGATTCACGAATTGTCTTCCCAATTAAACATAGTACTTGGGTATCAAATCTGGTACCAGTCCGAAAGAAGAATGGTGATATCCGCTTATGCGTGGACTTCCAAGACCTCAACAAAGCATCTCTGAAAGATCACTACCCATTGCCTTCTATGGAGTCAATCCTCTAAACTGTCGCAAGATCGAAAATGTTCTCTCTGCTGAATGGCTTCTCTGGCTATAACCAGATTCGAGTTAAAGAAGAAGATTAGCACAAGACTACGTTCACCACCACGTGGGGAACATTTGCATATGCTAAAATTCCTTTTGGTTTATCCAATGCAGGGGCAACTTTCCAGCGAGCTATGGACATCGCATTCAGCGAACTGATCAATAAGTTTATTCTAATCTATTTGGATGACCTTACTGTGTTCTCTAAATCTAAAGATGATTATTTCGATCATTTGGAATTAGTTTTCCAAAAATGCCAGGAGTTCGAGGTTTCCTTAAATCCAAATAAATGCATTTTCGGAGTACCGCAGGGTAAGCTGTTAGGGCATGTTGTGTCTAAAGAAGGTATTTCAATTGACCGCGAACGAGTAAGGGCTATCAAGGAGCTTCCCCTTTTGGTAAATAAGAAAGGTGTCCAGTCTTTTCTCGGCAAGGTAAATTTCGTCAGCAAATTTATTTCTGATTTTGCGGGAATGATTAGGTCGATCACTCTAATGCTAAAAAAAGATCAAGCTTTCAAATGGACAACAGAAACTCGAGAGGCTTTCGAAAGGGTCAAGGAAGCGATCTCCACAACCCCGGTGCTGATTAATCCAAATCAATGCAAGGATTTTATAATGTATGCTTTCAGTAGCAAGTCCAGTATCGCTATTGTTCTGACTCAAAAGGATAGTGAAGGAAAGGGAGAGCATCCAGTGGCGTTCTATTCCCAAACGCTAAAGGAATATGAGGTGAATTATAACTTCGTCGAAAGACAGACCTTTGCGATAGTAAAGGACTTAAAAAGTTTCGCCATCTAATTTCCTGTAACAAAGTTCTGGTATATGTCGCGCATTCTAGTGTGCGGGAATATATCATGGAATGAGAGATTACAGAAAAAAGGGCTAATTGGATTACCAAGATCCTGGAGTATGATATCGAGGTCAGGCCTACCAAGACTGTCAAAGGCAGAGGACTGTGTGAGTATATGGCACAGAATGAGGAGGTGCCCGCCAAAGAGGAACAGCCAGAGCTTGTCCTGATAAATGGATCGGGATCGAAAGATGATTGGCTGACAGATAGAATGAACTTCATGCGAACCGGAAGGTATCCGCCAGGCCTCTCATCCCAAAAAAGAAGGTATTACTGGCTTCAGAATTGCGGATATACGCTGATAGAAGGAGTTCTTTTCAAAAGAAATTTTAATGGTGTGCTCCTACAATGCGTTAATTCAGGGGAGGCGCCGAGGATCCTCGACGCCTTTCACAATAGCGACGAGGGTGGACATTTCTCTGCCAAAACTATCGCCATCAAGGTCCTGAGAGCTGGATATTACTGGCCTACACTTTTCAATGATTCCTACTCTCTGGTAAGGACTTGTAAAAAATGTCAGTTCTTCTCTGACAGAAGGAAGAATTTAGTGATGACCCTCAAACCTATCGTGGCAGATGAACCATTTGTGCAATGGGGCATGGACTTCATCGGAATGATCAATCCGATTTCTAGTGCCGAACATAAATGGATTTTAACAGCTACAGACTACTTTACGAGGTGGGCGGAAGCTGTTCCCCTTAAGGGGCAACAGAAACAGAGATTGTAGACTTCCTCGAAGCACTGGTGACAAGGTTCGGCCCTCCGAAGACAATCATTTCGGACAATGCCAAAGCATTTGTAGGTACAAAGGTATGTCACTTTGCATTAAAAAATGGCATATTCCTTAAAACATCATCAAACTATTATCCACAGGGAAATGGCCTAGCCGAGTCGACAAACAAAAGTTTAGTCCAACTCCTTAAAAAGGTTGGCTCAGAACACCAGAGGGAATGGCATAAAAATCTCTGAAAAGCGCTCTAGGCCAACCGCATAACTCCTAAGCAAGTCCTCAAGACTTCGCCCTATGAGCTGGTATATGGGAAGGAGGCGCTGTTACCTATCTCCATGGAGATCCCAGCAATACAGTTACTGAAATCCCTTGAGATAGAACAAAATGGAGCCATGGAGGTTCGGCTCGCCGAACTGGTGGAAGTACAAGAAAAAAGGGAGAATTCCCTAATAGCAATGACAAGCCATCAACAGGTGGTCAAACGATGGTTTGACAAGAAGGCTTCCAACCAAGGTCTAAAAAGTGGAGACTTAGTGCTAAAATATGACAGCAGGGCTGCAAAGCCAGGTCAGCACAGTAAGTTTGACAGCCTATGGGAAGGACCCTTCAAAATCATTCGGTGCATGCAACACAATGCTTTTGAGCTGGAAAACATGGAACAAGAACCGTTAGGAATCCCGATCAATGGGATTCACCTTAAGTTGTTCCATTAGGCATAAGGATCTACCTTGTACAGTTGTAAATAACGCTTCTTTTTTTTCATATTTTTGGCCTGTTCTCTTGCTAAATCAGTTGTCTTTCTACGCATTTGCTCATTATCGTTGATGGGTAAAACACCAAAATTTCTCTACACAAAATGCACTCATACATGGAGAAATAGCGTACAAAATTTGCAAACCCAGAAAATTTGAAACACATAAGCAAATAGGAGCATAGATTTTCCTTAAAAAGGGAAGTATATATTTATATATATATGTTCCTGGGTTACAAAATAGCTGAGATGCCGATTTTTTTTTAAAATATATACAAGTATCAGAGTATATTATAGGTACGATGGCCTTTTATCGGGCTTATCTGGAACAGGTGAGTTACATCTTTAGGCAGAAAGGTAAGGGGGTTATCTATACAAAGGAATGGCTGGCAGCAACCGACGCATCCACTGCAGCGTCCGCTTCTTCCTCGTCCACATCCTCGTCGACGGCACTGGTAGCATCATTTGGCACAACCGCCAGTGGTGGTGGGAACACCAGGTTCCTGAAGTCAGTGTATCAGTCTACGTCGTAGAAAGGTATCACGTTGTAGCTCCGAAACAGGAAGTGGAGGGCCTGAGTAACCCTTTGCTGGTGTTGGCCACGCGTCTGCAGGCGGAATCCGGTGAGGAATGGCAGCCATACGACAACAGCTTCTTCTTCGATAAAGCGACGCAGGTCGCTGGCTGTTGGCAGGCCTATCCCATATGCAGCATGTGCAACAACCTCGCTGAGCCCATTCAAATACTTCTTCGGGAAGATTTCCTTCACTAGCCATAAGATAAGTGGCCGAGGAACGCTAATGTCCAGCATGGACGCTACAAAGTGTGAACATATCTCAATATTCACCCTATACTTATCCTCATATTCTACGCAATCCTTTCCTAGGACCCACTTAATGGCCACCAGAACCAGCGAATGCTTGTTCTTCATCATCCTTTTCAGCCTTCTAGTAGAGATCTCACCTAAGAATGCCATCTGTGATTTAAACGAAGTTAGGCGAATTGGGGTATCCATTCGTCCTAACACTGTCCCTAAGTCTCCTAAGATAATGCCGAATTTTCTCACCACCTAACCTATGAAGGGAATTGCTTAGCAATCTGCTACTGACCTATCACCTCTTAAACACTAAGTATGTTTGCTCGCTATCTACTGGCCTATTTATAGAAAAATTGACAAGACATATGCCAATCTGCCTCTAAAAAACGTGATGTATGATGGTTGCCATCTTGAAGGCCGAGTCTGCGTTTGTTCACATTTTGGGCTGGTACATGCATGATAGCACGGTTCAAGGTGTGCTTAATTAAATGAAGTTGATTAATTAGCTTTAAAAAGGTGGCACTTGTTGGTGAAAGGACGTATGGCCGTAGGCTATTGTGTCATATCTCAAACGCATCCCAGAGCCCAAGGCGATACTCGTATCTTTTTCAGGTGGTGATCGTTTGCTTGGCGTAATCATTCCGGCCGAGATATTAATTGCCAGGGCATGTTAACGCAAGGTTGGAAGGCCAGTTGCAAGCTCAATTTCCAAGAAAATCAGAGCGTATCACACGATTTCTTAAAAAGAAATGATGAAAGCCGGCCGCCTCGAAATAGCAATCAGTTCATCTTGCATGAGTTGTAGGATTAACGGTACATGCCGAATTAAATGCAAAAGGCTTGCTTTCGCCTACCACCTTGGGAAAGGTTGCTATTATCACAAAAAAAAAAGGCTTAAATATTTCAAAGGCTTTTACAAATACAGAGAAGTGCAAAGTGTTTTTTGTCTGTCTATCCAGTGCAAGCGTATTCGCAGTCTAGGAGCTTACAAATTCTGCAGAGAAAGAAAAATGTCGGAATCCTCAGCTTAGCCGATGTAGGAGGAGATTAGTCAGGAACTATATACGGCTATTCGTTCCTCGGCTAAGGTATACGTGTACGAGGATGTAGCATACGCCACGCCTGGTATACCCACGAAGACAAAAAGAGCCCACACGGAAGAGCTGAATAGACCCAAGGAATGGAGTAACCAGAAAAGGGTTAGAGAAAAATTGGATAATATCTACAACCCAAAGCTTGCAAAGAACCCTAAATCTCTTAGAGAGGCGGCTTGTGCAAGGTTATCAGCAGTAAAGGCAAACCAATCCACGGCAGGTAGAGTCTGGTTTAGAAGTCTCCCATAATATATGGTCCCATTGGTGCACTATTGCCCGAAGGTGGTCGACGCGGCTTTTCAGCGCTATAATCCAGATACCCACTGCATTGAAGGTCACAATTTAAGGGTTCAAATCAGCCTAGAAGCTATCTGGCATATGTTATGTATCCCTGATCCCAGCAGAAGAAAGGAAACTATCGAGCATTTCCGCCCAAGCAAGGGGGAGAAAATATGGAAGAGGATGAAAACCGGCTCCGATTTCTTGTTAGAGGAGACTAATAAGAAAGGTATCGTGTCCGCTAAGGCACCGAGTATCCCATTATCGCGTGATTCATTCCGCGATGATCTCCGGGACCCCATGTCCATGTTGGCATTTGTTTGCGGCCGAGACTCTGATGAGAAGATCGAGGTTTTTCAACTGAGCCCTGCGATACAGTTTCGGAAGCAGCATGAACTCTTCTGGTATGATTTCACTGAGTTCATGGTTGAAGAAATGATACATCAAATGGAGAATTACCAGGTGGAAAAGAAGTTTAGATTTCTTTCCTACCTGGTCCACATGTTCCTGCACCAAAATCCCAATTTCTTCGCCCGATTTATTCAGCTATCAATTTTTGATGAGCAGAATAAAAGAAAGTCGGTGTCTACATGGACACCTTTCCTTTCCACAACATATGACTATTATGCATTCACGGACTATTTCATAGCCTCGGTCCTGAATGATTTGATCGGAGAAGGTGATATCGTCCAGCTCAACACGGAGCAGACTGGATTTTTGCAAGGCTACACCCCTACTTGTGACTGGTTCTTGGGCAAGGATTTCACAATCCTTCGAATGCGAGGCTTTATTGGTAAGTCTTTCCTACTCTCAGCTTGCGTCACCAATAGAGTGCTCACACTGGAGGTGTTTCGACAGGTGTGTATCATTGATTTCATGTTCTGTAGCTGCGAAAGTGTCAAGAAGAAGGGATTCTTCACCTGCCCGAAGAGTTTCAAGTCAGTAACGCTTGTTAAAAACAATCGCACAAGCTGCTAGAGGAGAAGCTGGCACATCTAGGGTTGGTACTGGTAAATGATAAGTGGGATTACAACCCTTTCAACGACCTGCCAGAGCCACACATGAAGGTTACACATGTTCCCCGACCATACTGGGAGAAGCGGCTTAATAAGCGGACTGATAAATATGAGGATTTTGTTGAATTAGCACAAATCCCTACACCGGATACCAGAGGTCCATGGCACAAGTTCTACTTTCCTGTGGCCATGGCCCGAGACAACCTTCCGATAGAGCACAGCATGTATAACAAGTTGAAAGTGGGCGAGGAATGGAGTGATGAAAAAATAAGAGCTTTCTGGAAATATCGCCAGGAAATAGCACAGTTGAAGGCTCCTTATAATCAGATAAAGGACGACTAGGAATTTGATAGATGGTGGGATGAAGGCCATCCCAGCCCGATCTCTAGTGCTAACAAGAGCGAAGAAGCAGAGGGATCTGAGGAGCAGGAAGAAACGGCGGTATCATCCTCTTCAGCGCAAGGAGGCAATGTCTCCGAGCATGCCGCCTATGTGGGCACTAATGTACGCTTTAATAAATCAAGAGGCTCACTTACACGCACATGGGCCGCTAAACTGGTCAGGCTAACGCCTCAGCAGAGGGATCTGACGACTGAAGTTAGTGAGTGTCCGCCTGCGAAAAGGGAGCGCACGGAAAGTGTTATTGAAGAAGTTCCGCATGAAACTGTCGAAGGAGAGGTGCCCACTGCTGGCCAAATGCCGGAGTTTGCAGCTGAATCACAAACGATTCCGGAGCCACTACCGACCAGTCAGCAGGTACATTTCGCTCCTTCTTCTCTCGCATCTCATTACTTTGTACCTGCCCCTGCTTCGTTAGTAACTCCTGCCATAGGTCTGAGCCCTCTGCCTTCTGCTTCTGGTCCAGCTTATTTAGTTGGATTTGCCCAGTATTCGCAGGCCCAACCATTTATAATTACTCCTCTGAGTATGCTCACGCCTACTGCTGCCGCTCAGTCTTTCCTCACCTCGCTTTCGGAAGATGTTCTCCCTATCGGCCCCCATTCCTTTTCTGTTATGCTTACTGATCCTCGTCCATTGCAACAGGCTGACACCCAGTCAGCAACCCCCTTTTTCCAGCCAATTAGTCTTACGACTGAATCTCTGATTCAGCCACTACAAATGCCTAGCCCTGCTGACAGTTCTCAGGTCAAGCTATGGAACGTGCCACACTTTTTTCCACAAACTCACTCTCCAGAAGAAGCAAATGTGTGCGCCTATGAAAGTTACCTATCCCTATGCCCTGCCTTCTGGTGTTCCTTTCGCAGGTGGGCTAGTTTCATCACCAGCCGAATTCATAGCGCAGATAGATTATGGAAAGAAAGCACGGGCAAATAGAATAAGGCGACATAAGGCAAAGGATGACAATGCTCTCGCCGAGCCGAGAGTTCAAGCTTCGTATGATGAGGCCCGACAAGAATTGAAATTCGCAACCATGTACCCAAGGGTAAGCAAGCCTCAAGGAGAAATGCAACCCGAAGATTATGAGATCTATGCTGTCGGATTTGACATGAAGATAGCCCAACCACAAGATAAGGTCGAAATCATGGAGGAGACACAACGGGTGGTCACTTCCGACTTCCTCAAAACTGGCCGCTAGTTAAAGAAGAAGGATGAGCAACTCAAGGCAGCCAAGGAAAGGGTGATCTTTCTGGAGACAAAGGAGAAATCCTTGGAAGCAGATATCGCCCGAATGACTGAGAGGGTGCTAACAGTAGAAAATGAGAGGAACAGGCTTCAGGGCGAAATTGTGAAGACCCAGGTTGCTGACCTAGGCTTAGTAAAAGAATTACAGAGTCAAAACCAAGCAGCGCAATAGAGCCTATGGTCGATAGAGGAGGAGCTTGAACACTTCCGCCTTGAGTACAGTCAGAGGATGGCAGAGAAGGGTGAGGAGTTGGAGCGCCTACAAGAGCAGCATCAGCAGAAGGTATAGGAAAAAGAGGCAGAATTCAAAAGCCTGAAAGCTAAGCTAGAAGAGGAGCTCTGAGAGACAAAGGATTCTCTGGAAGAGAAATCGGCTAACCACTCTCGAGCTAAATAAAATTGGAATAAAGAAATGAGCAGCTATGCGGAGCAGTTGGCGTCCGAGAAAAAGAAGAAGGCAGAATTAGCCGAAGCCCTCATTTCAAGGGACGCGGAGATTTCTTCGCTTAAATCCTCTCCGTTACCTGCCCCTCCCCAACCTGATGTCATTCTGCTGGTCAGACAATTGTACGTTTCTCACTAGGAGAAAGTCAAGGCCTTCTGCCTAACACTGCAGCCTACCCTCCGATTTATCGCCAAGGCATTAAGGCTAAATCAGGAGGCCAACGACATAATAGAACAGTTCCCACGTTTCATCCTGGAAAAGGTTCCTGAGGCAAGGGACTTGCTAAATAAGCTATACTCAGTCTCAGATGAGATCCTTGCCGGGGCGGGTATTGAAGATCGGGACATTGCTGCTCAAACAATAAATAAATTCATTCATTGTCACTCTACCTTCCAGCGCACTAAGGCAGCAGCGGCTTTTCTAGGTAAGGCATTGGATGGCATTCAGAGAAGTTTCTCTGAGTTAGGCAAGTTGGGGCTGCCATCCCTGTTCCTCGAGGATGGCTCCATTGCCACAACTACACAGATTGCGAAGATTATTGAGTAGAAAGACAACGATCCGGAGGTATTCAAGGAGTTCGGCAGTTCCCCAACGACAGCCGACATTGAGACGATCATCCATCCACTCTCCCAGCTGCTTTTCCATATCCAAGCAGGGGTCGGCCTACCTGAGGTGCTGCCTCACAAAGAAGCTATTGACCTCCGCGGGGCACAAGAAAATTTGCGCAGTATGGCAAAACCGTCTAAAAGTGAATGGTCGCCCTTGCAGGCTGCTCTTTCCAAACTCTAGCTCCATTCGCCCTATGGATAAGAGCTCTGGTCTGCAAGACCAGAGAATTTTTGGGTTCTACATTCCTTGTCCGAAACGCCCCTGATAGTCGCCAAAAGATGTTAAAATAAATATTTGAACAGCTCCTTTCGGGTTTATTTTTGTGAATGTGTGTGCACCGGCTTGTGTGTCACTGAGTCTGGTCAACTTTCCATCGAGTTTTGATCTCCCGCTGTTCGCATTCTCTCTTCGCAACTTCGGGTGACGGCTTCCCTTTCGGCTCTTAAGAGGCTGCGCTAGGCATCCACGTGTCTCACTTACGGAGGTTTTTATTTCCTTTTTGCCTTGAAGTCCCTTCGAGTTGTGAAAGCCTTCCACCGAGGCCATCACTTCTAAAAATTGTTAGAGGGACCCACATCTTGCTACGTGGCGGCGTATCACGAGTTTTTCATGCGGGAATGAAATAAGCAGTTGCGAGCTACGAAGTGCTTCTGCAGGCCTTCTTTTATTGTTGGTCGGCCCCACCTTCTGCTAGGTGGCAACCATTCGCACATTTTCAACTCGGCAGAGGGGTGAGCAACCGCGGGCTGCGAAACGCTGCCATGCGTCTTTCGCACCCAATTGATGCGGATTTATCTCCACTGCAACAAAGACCTCAGCCCATGGGACACGTGTTGCTATTTCGCAATCTCTCGGAAGCGGTAAGGGAGGTTTTCATTCGGGCAGCGGCAGGATGCCACGTACCTTATAACTAATCCTTGAGGCGGGCGATAGGCTGGATGGCGAAATTATGTTATTGGATGTCATTCTTCATGTTTTTTCAAAACGGTGGATGATGCTTGTCACCTCGGGTATGGCTGTGACCGCTGCCATCATTACAAAGGGCGCGCCTGCAACTGGATGACCAGATGTTGTGTTCTAGCTCATTACTATTGTAACGGCATTGGAAATCTTTTGATTCTAGCATCATTGTTGGAGATTGTGGGATCTTTTCTGTTTCAGCTTTCCAAAGCGGTGGGAGTATTTTCCCCCGGCTATATATACTCTCTCTGTCAACGAGAGAAGGGTCCAAAAAATTGGAAGGAAAAAAGAGAAAAAGAAAAAGGATACTAGTTTTTAGCAAGAGAGATCGTGCCTCTTTTACATGTTTATTTGCAAGAAACTTTCAGACTATGCCCACTGTTCGGCCTTTCTTCTTTTAATGTTTTAATCAAACTGTGAACTATGCATTTTATTGTCTCAAGCATTTCATTTGACAAGACTTCTATGTATTGAATACAAAGTTTGCTTATCTAAATCATGTCTAAACGACTCTTCTTAGTAGTAAAGATGTATGCGTTATCATTTTATGTCAATAAATAAACTGTTTATGCTATAGCTTTAAGTTTCTGACGTTTTGGAACGTAATAACACCATTCAGGCCCTTAAGTCTATGATTTATCATGCCCATCAGCAAACTTTGGCGCATCGCCTTAGATTAGATTTTGCTTCATTATATCTGTTTCATTTTCCCTTTACAAAAATCATTATAGAAGAAGCCGGCTTCTTTAAAAATATGGAGGTTACTCAGTTTGGCGCAAAGGGGTCCTCCTTGAACTGAGTTTCCCATAAGGCATTGTTACCTCATCAATTTTTGGCGTCAACACTATCCATAAGGGAATGGCCAAGCAGAGGCCTCAAATAAAACAATACTAAAAAATTTGAAGAAGATTGTGAATGATTCAGGGAAAGATTGGCATGTTCAACTCAATCCTGCCTTATGGGCCTACAGGACCAGTGTTCGAACACCAATAGGAGCAACACCATTTTCTCTTGTCTATGGAGCAGAAGCCATCTTACTACTAGAAGTTGAAATCCCATCACTCAGAGTATCGCTGAAGGGCCTCACAACGGATGATGAATACAGAGTTTCCCAACTCCAAGAACTAGAACTCCTACATGAAAAGAGACAAAGAGCAGCTGACCATTTGAAAGCATATCAACAGATGATGTCTCGTAGCTACAACCACAAGGTAAAGCCACGTACCTTTCAGGTGGGTGATCTTGTTATGAAAGAGAACCCACGCAATCAACAAGACAGAGAAAAGAAAGGAAAATTTGAACCAAATTGGCTAGGTCCTTATGTGGTTATTGCAGTCTATGGTTCAGGAGCCTACAACTATCAATGCCAGAAGGGGACCTTTTTGACGAACCCATCAATAGCATGCATCTCAAGAAATATTATGTTTAAGTCAGCTATCATCATCCAAAAAAAGTCCTGAAAAAATTCAAAAACAGTAGAAAATTTTCTGAAAAATATATTCAAAAACAGCATAAAAAGTCCTAAAAAAATTCAAAAACAGTAGAAAAAGTCTTGAAAAAAATTCAAAAACAACAGAAAAAGTCCTGAAAAAATTCAAAAACAGTAGAAAAAGTAATATAAAAAAAAAAATTTAAAAAAAATCGTCTTTAGGGTGAAAACCTGGCAAACAGGTAGTCTATTGACAAGAAAAATGCAATAAAAACAAATAGTGAAAATCTGGCAAACGGACACCATTTGTAGCTCTCTGTCTATTAGTTCATGTTCTGCACTTGGCTTTTCAGCCTTCCTTTCCATGCATCTTCCCCTCATCTTAGGTCCGTACCAGCATCATGCTATCATCATTTGCCTTGAGCGATAACGTCTTACCATGGCTTGATTATTGTACATATTCATTCCAGCAAGTTGTGTCAATACTGGGGGAAAACGTTGACATACTGGGGGCAAATCAACTTTTCAGAAAACAACTAGACAAGGACATCAAATCAAATCGTGAAAACAAACAACCAAATCAAATCACATGAACAAACTATCCAATCATCAATCCATGTCACAACAGTTTTCAGCAAGAACCATATCATGACTCATATCTGGATGATCTAAAATCTGAATAATGTTTGGAATAACAGTTTTTCATTTTGAACTATGGTTGTTTAGATTTCGATATCATCTCTCTGGAGTACACTTGATGATGTACTAAACTAGAGTGGCAAGGAAAGAGGATGATTTTTCTTTGTCTGTTGTCTGGAGGTTAACTATCTATCTGTTGCAAATATCTTGCGGGACATGATTTCCAAAGCAATATCATCGATGACAGTTCCACATTTGCATCATACGATAGTTAGTCTTTGTCTGTTTACGCAAGAAATTCTTAGGTCATCTCGGTTCAATTATACCTCGATGCTTGTGTTCACTTGCTATATCAAAATCATGAAAGTTGTACTCAGGTCATCATTGGTGCTAATTTACCCTATGATGCTTGTACATATTTCCAACATTTTAACGCTCTATGATGATCCAAGAAAGCTACCAAAAGGCTCAATGATTGGTTTACTTCATTTTAGTTGCATTTCATTTTAGATCAGTGTACATATATCTGCATACCGGATTTGCATCAGAGTTTTTTTCTAAAGTGCTAACAATAATGTCAACGGTTGTCATGTCTCTTTGGACTATTTTTGGAGGACATTCGGACATTTGTTTCATTATCACCTCTCATTTTCATTATCATTCATCATTTCATGTTCTTTCATTTTATTGCATATCATTTATCATTCATCATTTCATGTTCTTTCATTTCATTGTATATCATTTATCATTTCATATCATCTCATTACCATTTCATTTTTATCATTTTTCATTTTTTTATCATTACCATTTCATATCATTTTATCATTACCATTTCATATCATTCAAAGTCATTATCATTTTATCATTCCATTTGTCATTATCATTTTATCATTTCATTTATCATTCATCATTTTCATTTCATTATCATTGCATATCATTAATCATTTCAATTCCATTTCACTTATCATTTATCATATCATTTAATATCATCTCTCATATCATTTCATTTTCTTTCATTTCATTACATATCATTTATCATTTCCATTTCATTTCATTATCATTTATCATTTATCATTTCACTTATCATTTCATTATCATTTTATCATTTCACTTATCATTTATTATTTCCATTTCATTTCACTTATCATTTATCATATCATTTCAATTAACATTAATCATTATCATTATCTTTCATTTCATTACATATCATTTCTGCTCGTTATCATTTATCCTTTCATCACATCAATACATTTTACAACATATCATTTATCATCTTACCATACATCTCATTTATCATTAACCATTTCATTTTTTTTATCATTTATCGCATTATATTCATCTCATCCTATCATTTTCATATCCATTCATATTACAAATTCATAACACATATCATAACCACAACATTCATTTTCCATCATATCATCATTATTTATTTCCATTTGAAAATCCAAAAACAAACATTCCATACATACATCTTCATATCATTTTTCAAATAACATTTTTTCATACAACATATCAAATATCCCATGACATATCTTCACAATCACATCATAAGTCATCCACCTACATGACATCATTAATACGCATCATCAATCATCATACACATATCATACCAAAAATCATCCTGCATATCATGTTAGTCGTCAAATCATTCAAATGCATACCAAAATCCATAGCATATAGAAATAAATGCATAATACTCATCATATAAATCATCTCATAGATGCACATCACGTCATCAAAAATCATCACCGCTGCATATCATCACTCATCAAAAATGATACAAATGTCCAATGTCCAAAGAAACTACACAAGTCCAAAGAGAAATACATAGGATATGATCAAAAAAATGGCATATACAGGCTCCAAAAATGATATACATCACAAGGCTAGCTGGTCGATGCCCCTGATGGAGCTGGTCTAGAAGGAGGTGGCCTCCCACTAGTACCTGCATCTGGATCCCGCCGAGGCCTAGTCACTCCCATGCTCTGTGTATGTGTCTATGATCTGCTCCTAGTCCTGCTATGTGATCATGGAAAAGGCTCTCGAAGCTCAGGAGGACACAACTCCTCATACCTGACTCTATAGTACTCGGCCTCCGTGGCTGCCTCAAATCCCTCTGCAATGGCCTCTCGTAATGATGTACTCTCAACGGTACCCATGAGTCTCTGTGCCACACCCTCGGCCTCTAGTGCTCGTCATCTAAGTGCATCCCTCTCCACTACCAACTATGTCACCTGGGAATCTGGGGAAGGTACCTGAGCCTGTACCTTTGTCTAAGCCTGCACCTATACCTGAGCCTATGCCTGTGCAAGCTGCGCCTGTAACTACACTATCAAACTCTGTGCCTGACCTAACTGCCCCTGCATAGTCTACACCTGGGCTTGCAAGGTGGCTACCTATGTTTGCTGAGATGAAGAGGACATCCTGATGACCATCTGTGGTCTACCACCAGATCTGGCCCTCCGAACAACCTGAGCACTGACTAAGCTATCCATCCTCTGCCTCACTAACCTCTTTGCCTCCCCTCCATCATCTCCCCCATCATCACCACCATCTGAGCTGTCATCATCACTGTCACCCTTCTTTCTGTCATCCTCCTCCTCCTCATCTCCACCCACACCCTCCTCCTCTCCACCACTGCCTACCTGCTCTCCACCAGCCACACCCTCCTGTCCCCCTGCCACTGGCTGTTGTACCACTGCAATAGGCCCTAGCTCATCCGGACATGTAAACCGTGGAAATCGATGAGTATGGAAATACTCTAGGTACTCATTTGACATGCCTGCATCTGTAACCTCTGGCCTGTACGCCCATACCTCAAGCTATAAACTCGAATACTCTGTGTACGCTACCTAATATACAATGCAAGGCCCCCATCCAGGATCATCCCTGCGCCGCCCATAATGAGCAACGCCCTGTGGCATCCCCTGCGTGAAACCATATTGTCTCTGAACCCGCAAGGCTAAAAATCTCTTAATAATAAACGGATTCTGTCCTATCAGATATCGAGGTATGTAGACAAACGGCATCTCCAAGTGATCTGTGCCCCAAGGCTCACAGTCCGTATATGGTCTCCATATCACTAAGTCCACATCGTCGAGCACACGTCGCCAGTACTCCAACTTGCCCAGCTTAGGCTGGACAAGTGCACCTGAATATGCCTCCACATATGGCCGCCTTGGTAGCCTCACCCTAGCACACTCTGGCCTCATCAACGCAATATGCTCCCATGCCCAGATCTAGAGCAAAGTCACACCGCTAGCCAAACTCGTCGACCCTCGGTAGACCACCTAATGTAGATCATGGTACAGAAGTGCCAAAATGCAGCTCCCCTAGGAATACCTCTGTGGTTCAGTCACCATCCACTCTAGCATCCTCCCCCACCCAACTAAAAATCCCTTCGACCGATGGTCCGGTCCAAGGAAACCTCCAATAAAAGCCACCAACACAGCAACCAAGGTGGGATACCTACTGAAATCCACCCACAGCACCCAATATCTGGATATGGACGCATCACCACAAATCCTCCTCAATGCCTCCATCCCACCTATCTCCTTGTGGTCATAAACCACAAGGGCACCTACCACAGGAATCCCTAGAATCCTGTATACATCCTCTGGTGTCACAGTCATCTCACCAGTCGGCAAATAAAAGGTGTTAAGAACCGAATGCTACCTCTCAGCCAATGCAGTCAATAGCCCTCTGTTGGCTCGAATCCCTCGCGGGATGGTCAACAGAGATCCCAGTCCACAGGCACCTATCCACTGTACCTCTGCAGGAGTCAACTCTCCTATCTAATCCCAGCATATCGGGAATCGCTCTCTCATCTGGAGGTTGTCAAACACCTCCTATTATCATCACAAGGACAACTAATCAGACCCATACCAAAGACTCCTAGCATGTGCTCTATCATATCAAGTGACTCATATCAAGTGACCCATATCAAGTGACCCATATCATGTGCGTGATCCATATCATGTAAGTGACCCATATCAGTGCCCCATATCACACAATCAAGGCATCATTCTATTTGTATTTTGAACATAAATGCAAATATATTTTCACATCAATCATTTACTATTTGTTTTCTATCGCAGAAAGCAAATTTATCAAAGATTCATATCAATCATTTACTATTTGTTTTCTATCCCAGAAAGCAAATCTATTAGAAGTCCTATAGGGCATTTACTCTTTGTCTTCTAATCGAGGAAGCAAAGTTATCAGTTACTCATCAACTATCAGCATGATGGCAAAACACTTTCTTTATCTATTGACCAAGAACGCAATATAGACCATCATTTTTTATTTATTTTTTTAATTTTTCATCCTGGCATTCTCCCAAAATTTTCCCAGATGTGCTAATCTGCACCTCATATGTGCTAAAACTCAAAAGCGCTAAAACTCACTCGACAGGCTTTTCCACCTTAAAAGCGCCACTTCATTTCCTAAAAGTTCTAAAACCCTAAATGTGCTAATCTAAGCAGCCTATGCGCTATTTCATCCCGTTGAAGCGCTAAAACGCTAAATGCGCTAAACTACCCTGCGTATGCACTACTTTGTACCCTAAAAGCGCTACTTTTCTTTTGTTCTAGCCAATTCTTGGATGTGCTATTCTAGGCCCTAGATGCGCTGAAGTGCCCTACACAAACTACTACCCTGGAAGCGCTACTCTATACTTCAGATGCACTAGACTGCGTGTTTTTTCCCTACACCTAAAAGCGCTAAAGAACACCCTAGATGCGCTAAAGGAAACTTTGTATGCACTAAAACAGGATTGCTGATGCGCTAAAACGACATTTCTAAACCTAAATCCGCGTAAAAAATGTGCAAAAATTGCTAAAAATCATGAAAATTCGAATCAGAAGAGGTTTAATCGACTTACCAGTGGTCCATACGCTGTTGGTCTCTGAAATCGTTGTGCCTGCTCGAATCGGTGAGTGTGATAGGGAATCAGCATCTTGCTGAGTCACTGTCAGAATATCCAAATCACTGTAGCAAAAGAGTGAAAATGACTTTTACTTTCACCCTTTTTACCTTACATAGGTCAATTAAGGTGGACTTTTTGTGGCATTTTTGTTTTCACTTTAATCTGGGGCATCCTTCACATCACTTATCAGAAGCTAAATCACTAATTCCCCAATAGAATTTTCTCATCCGTGATTTACCTCCCGAGGGGGCATCATCAGCATCAACATCAAAAACATATCAGGGGCAACAATTTTTTTATTTTTCTTTGAAGCAATGCGTTTCACACATCACTTCAAAGAGGGGCAAAATGTATATGCATAAAATTGGTCATATTTAATTCTTCCTGAAATTTAATTAATTCCTTTAAAAGTCTTCTATACGTAATTAAATTTGATCAATTTAATTATAGTATTCATTCATTTTATTCTCCCACCATAATTAAATAAATCCATTTTATTTAATTATTCCACATTCTACTTGATTAAATTAAATAAATATATATTTTATTTATTTAAGTTAATTATCATCTTTTGAATTTAATTAAATCTTTTTAATTAAATTTAAATCTCTTTTCTTTCTATTTTAAAACTTTCCTCTAATTAATTAAATACTTTTATTTAATTAATATCATCTTTTGAGTTTAATTAAATCTTTTTAATTAAATTTAAATATCTCTTTTCTTTCTATTTTTCTAAATTAATTAAATACTTTTATTTAATTAATTCTTCCAAATTTAATTAAATATTTTATTTAATTAAAGATCTTCTGCTTTCTTCAAATCATAATTAGATATTCTGTGTAATTATGAAATCTTCTGATTTCCTCAAAATCTTAAATATTTATTTTATTTAAGAAAAATCAGCATGCACTCATAAATAAATAATTGAATTAGATAATTCATTATTTATCTTATCAGAATCTTTCCATTTTTCTTCTAAAAAGATGATTTTTAGAACATCTCATCTTATCTCTTCCATTAAAATGGAAAAATCTGGCTTTATTCGTTTTCTTCTATTTTCTCTTCAATCTCGTCTATCTTCAACCGTTTGATCTGTCAGGAATTATCACAGTTGTTGACCAAACCAGCCAATTGAAATCTTCGAAAAACTCTATAAATGCACGTGCAAATCTAAGCATTGGTTACACAACACACGGCGAACATACATTATGCTTGCATTCTTGCATTTTTAGTATTTCAACAATATCCTCATATTAGCATAATCTTGCATTTAGCATAATATGCATTTTAATCTCATTCTTCAGTAGCCTACTTCGTTGAGCTTGGCATTCCAAATCTGAGAGCAACTTGAGCAAAGACGAAACACTGGAGATAGAGAACAATATAATGACTTCGGAGAAGCTGCAATGAGAGTTTGATTTGTTTATTTAATCTTCTTTTAGCTTCTTTGATTTAATGTTTTATTGATTGTGTTGTTATTGATTTAGATTGATCACATATTTTAATACACACACCTTCCATCAACTCTATTAAATGCTGGATGATTTTGGGATTATATCCCTTAAGGTCATCATATGACCAAACCACTACTCCTTGATACTTCTCACAAAAGTTGATGAGCCTCTCCTTATCGTGATGTGAAACGTCTTTCCCAACTTTGAGCTTTCTTCCATCTCCGACCTAAAGGTTTGCATAGTCACTTTTTGTCCACTACAAACTTCCTTTTATCATTTCTTACATCATCACAATCGAATGGGTTTTCAAGAGTGACTAGTCCCTTCAAAAGCTTATTAGACCTTAGTTCAAATATTTGTCTATCATAGGCCTCGGAAATCTTCAATTGGAGTTGGTCGGAAAACTCTCCCGGCTATTGGATGAATGAGGTGATGTATTCATCACTGTCAAATACTTGCCAACTCTAATCATTATCTATAATTTTTAGTTGGACTATCACTCGTACAGTGTGTTTTTTATGAATTATTCAGACGTGGGGTCAAACTGGGATCTGATTGCAGCCATGTGATCCACATCAACATTTTATTCTTTGGGCACTATCTGGATGTTAAAGGCTTTGAATCCATAAATCAGGTCCCAAACTCTATGTCTTAGGATCGCATGTGGACATTCTTGGCTATGGAAATCCCTCAAACTTGGTTAACCACTATTTTAGAATCTTTGAACACCATCAATTGCTTGGTACCCATCCACTCCACAAGGCTCAGACCTTGCACTAGGCCTTCATATCTAGTTTCATTATTTGAACAAGCAAACTAGAAGCGAAAGGACCAAAGTATATTTTCATTATGTGGGGATATTAAACATATCTTGAATCCTACACCCACTTTGCATCTTGCTACATCAAAGTGCAGCATCCATAGCTTTGAAGGTTGGCCACTTTCAAGTTCCTTCATGACCTTCGAAAGCTCTTGATCTTCATCATAGATGATATAGGTGCCCAACCCAATAACATGATAGTTGCCAAAAGGGTCAACATCTATATATTTGCTCAAGATGAATTTTTCTTGATTGGTCCAATCTTCAGTCACCTTTTCATCTTCTAGAAACTCTATGCAATATGTTTCCTCCTTAATGAAAAAGGTATGAGCAGCCTCAAAGTTGATCATAGCTTCAATGGCCACATCTTCCAAATGCAGAGCTTTGGACACTATTTTCACTTTAGCCCCATGCTTGCTCCTTAGGATCAAGTGAGACCAGTCCATAGAAAGATACCCTCTTATCTTTGAAGTGAATTCTCAGGATAGGTAGAGACTGAACACAGGGGCACATTTATGATCATAGTATCTTTTGGAACTGTGATGCTACAATAGGAGAATAGAATCATGGGGAGGTCTTTGATGACACCTACAGTTTTGAATTTTCTCCCATCAAGCTACATAACCCCCCTCTTTAAATACTTATAGATATGTCTTAGGGATTCAGCTATCTGCTGGGGCATGACTGTAGTGCTACCGCCAAAGTCAATCATAGCATTGTGAAATAATTTCTCTCCCACGATAAGAGTTGGGAAGAAGGGTTTCAGATTTTGACTTATCTCTCACCTTAGTAGAGACTTCCTTTGTACTATTTGTGAGAACTTTGGTAGGGGTGATGGATCAATAGCCTTTCCCTTAAGCAATTTCTTTGTTCGCTCAATGATTGGATTCTCCCAAAGAGCCTTTTGTAGCAATGTCTTCTGCTCTGGAATGGCTAAGATATCCCAAAGAGATACATTAGCAGATGATTTTTTCAATTGTTCCACCACATTGAATGGTGGTGTATTTAGAGGCTTCTGCTCCTTAGCTCTAGTTATGAAAATTTCCCTTCACGACAGACATTGTTGTACCACTATGGAGGTACTGGGCGTCTGGTCGGAAGCACTTTTAGGTTGCGGACTAACTAGTTGCAGAATGAGTGGTTCACTCGTGAATCTCCTCTTTGAGAAAGTGTTGTAATCAGGCTGCACTTGTAGGATTTTTGATGTTAATGCATCGTTGGAAAACACCGCCTCTTCTTCTTCCATCCATGAGAAGAGTGTGTGATCAAGAGCAATATTTGTTTCTTGCTCCAAGGACATCCCTTGCATTTGCACAGTGAATACTGCATTTTCCATTTGTGGAGAGGTATATACATAACCTCCATGGTCTAACATCGCATCTTGGTTGCATTGTTCTGCCACCTTTTGTTGAAGATTTCCGCATAGGAAATTATTAGGCATATGTGTGTCATTGTAAGGGAAGCACCAAGGTTTGATGTCATCGACTAGATTGTTTTTCCCCACTGTCAGCTCTCTACTCAAGCTTGGGTTAGCACCCTATAATGGAGAAGTCAAGGGTACAATTTGATTAGTTGTTTATGCCTACGAATTTGTTCATGAGCCTCCTTGGAACTAGTTTTGCTAGTAGATCTTTCACCTTGATAATTTTGATAGGTTGACTTTAGAGGCACAGATTGGTTTCACTTAATGATAGTTATTTCATTAGCGATGGTCCACAACATTTATTTAATATCACTCACCTCATCCTTTGAAGAGTCAATGTAGAAGCAACATTCTAGAGTGTGCTTGAATACGTGTACATAGACTGAGGTGGAGTGGGCATATAGGTTGATGGTGTCTCCTAGGCAGGAACTGATATTTCAAGAAATATAGGCATGATGGGCTAAGGCAGCAACTTCCTTGCGTCTATTAGATTGTTCTCCACCTTGACTACGACACTATAGGTGTCTCGTAGTGTGGTTCTTCCAAGAGACTAGATCATCATCGAAATGTCAACATTGATGGATTTTGAAAGAACATGAATGCCAACTCGGTTGATGAACAAATAGCAACCTAAATTCTATGCCAAGCTATATAGAACCAGGTGTTGAAGTCAGTCATGGCTTCATATGGGGCTCATTTTATGATTGAAAACTAATGATATTATGAAGACCTGTCTCCATCATTTGAGAATATTTCATAGAAGGGGTATCCAAGTTGATCCCAGGTAGCAATGGTATTAGCTTGTAGCATGTGGTACCAATCTAGTGCTTTACCTCTAAAAGAGGTTGTGATCAATCTTAATGCTATATTTTGGTCTATAACTCTGTGCACCAAACATGCATTTTCCACATCTTATAGATGTTTGAAAGGTGTTCTTGAGCCATCTCTAGTGAACTTAGGTATAGCTTTTAAAGTAGATACTGGGATAGGGGCCCAAATGGCAGGTGCTACTAGTGCTACAAGAGGACTTCCTGCATCCCATGTCACATAATTTATGTTAGCAGCTAGCAACATGGCTAGCGGAAGGGGTGAAGGAAGCGAAATGTTCACTACTTGGGTCACGGCTTGTACTGTTCCTAGTGGTGGCACTAACAAACCAGGGTTATTCATTGTTTGGGATCTAGTAACAGGCTGATGGATTATACACCCTCTTTAAATTTAGATTCATTTAAGTGGTCCCACTAGGCGTTCCAGAAAAAAGAAACTATTGATGCCAAAAATTGGCAAGGTAACATCCTTTATCAGAAACTCAGTTAATAGGGGGACCAATTGCACTAAACTAAGTGACCTTTGTGTTTTTAAAGAAGTAGAATTCTTCTATAATTGGGGGTTTGGAATGGGAAAAGGAAGCAGATATAAAAAATAAAGATCTAACTAAGGCGATGCGCCAAGGAATATATATAGGCATGGTAAATCTATCTTTTGGGATTCGATCTAAGGGCTCGATCAGCAATCTGCTATGTTCTAGAAAACAAAAATCAAAGATGAAAACCTAAATATTTTATTCAATGACATAAAATAGTTCTCATACACATTCACTAAAAAGAGGAGTCAAAGACATGATCTAAACAAGAAAATTTGTATTAAAATCATAGAAGTTCTGCAAATAAACAATTCAAAACAATAATGGCATAGTATAATGTTTTATCAAATAACTTAAGAAAAATAGAAAGGCCAAACAATGGCGCAATCTGAGAGTCTCATACAATAATCTAAAAGCAATACAAAAGGCCTAGTGTCTTTTTCCTAATTTTTTTGTATCATTTTTGGAAGGAAGAAGTAGTATATATAAATAAAAATCCCACTGCCTAGCAGGCCAATAATAGAAAAGATCTCGTATCACAAGCAATGATTCTTGCAGCAATGATTTCCTTTTTCTATTGCAACAGAAAAATATTTGAGCCATGAACATGGTCACCCATAAGCTAGATACATCCCCTCCAAATGATGGCAGTGGTCCCAGCAAAACCCTTATGCAAACATGTGACATTCAATCATGTAGTCAATTAAGACACGCAGCAGCTTGGTGGGGCACATTTCCCCCTCTCGCCTTCCCTTCGATGAAGTCCCTACAAAAGAGACACGTGGTAGCAGGTCAAGGCTCACTCATTGATTCCTCGTCCTTGTGTTGAAATCCTACACGGTGAAGACACGTAGAGGAATTCTTTACTATCGATGTCGACTATGGGATCCACCAAAAAGTGTACGTGGATGAAAGTTATGTGGCACGTAGACAGGGCCCAATTGAAAAGTGGAGGCAAGAATTCTTTAAGTGCCTTCTGTAACAACACATGGAAGCATAGAAGAAGCTAGTAGGAGAGTGAAGGAATCCCTTTCTATGGTGAGCACCTAGCAGACATGTGGCAGTAGCGGATGGGATTCAAAAAGATGAGGTGCGGGTTGGTACTTAGTGAAAACAAAAACCACCCAGAGGGAGCTTGAGGAATTTTAACATTCAGAATTTTTAAGACTACTTAAAAGAGCATACATTTCTTTACTATTACTTTCATAGGCCTTTATTTCAACTTTAGTGCTAAAACCATTTGTAGGCATAGTGTCTCCATTCTGAACTAATTTACAGACATCAAATTCCAAATAACTTAGAAAGCCTTCCATCCTTGTTTTCTAGAATGCATAGTCTATTCCATCAAACATAGGGATCTCCTGCTTGTGCGCCATCCCAGATCTACCTTAAATGATTAAGCTTTCTTCCAAGGAACCTTACTCTGATACTAATTTTTGAACTCACAAGATAACTAAGAGAGGGTGAATCATTTTTACCTTAAAACTTTAAAACCCTCATACAAATTCAAATCCATATTCATTCATTAAACCCTTAAATTTTTTATGATGATTTAGCATGAAAATAAAATAAAAAAATTGAAACTTAACACCATACACAAGAGAACACTAGATTTACATGGGAAACCTAAGAAGGGAAAAACCATGGTGAGGATTAGCTCACAATATAAGTAATATCAACACCAAATAAAATAGGGCTCACTATCGGAGGGCTCATTTCCCAAAGAAAGAAAGGCTCACTACCAGAATAGAAAAAAATATAGAGAAGAAATGTTACACAAAGACAACCATCTCAATGCAATAGAGAATCCACCACAATGCCACCAACACCTTCGCAGTCTGATTGAATAATTGTAGACATCTTCTGCTCATTGCATCTAGTAATCTAACACATGAAATCTCTCACTGTACGTCTCAAATTCACACTCTATAACTCTATAATTTTCATCATTCACATCTTTTTCATTTATCTCAACATACCTCAACAACTCAACTCATACTTATACCATCTTCAACCTTGAAACATTCTCCAAGGTCAAATATGTACCTCACCTGTGTAAATTCAAAATTAGGTTGACGCCAAAACACTTTCATGGAAGATAGAAGTGAAAGTAGACCACATCACACCTTAGGTAGGAATTGAATCTAAAATACCACTCAACCACATGCTTCTATAAACAATAATCATAAACCACAATTAGTGTAAACACTAGGTCAACTGATACCCATGTAAACACCATTAAAATTTAAAGTACACACTTCCTTAAGTCCAAGGATGAATTGTGAACCACACACCATGCTTGAACATGATCTAGAATATTCCAAAAACACTCTGAAATCCAACAAATTCCTTTGCAACAACTTCCACTTGAATAATGTACACACCTAGTACACTCAAACAACTTTTCCATACACTATAACTTGATAAATTGACTTTTGAAGCACCAAACCTTGAACCATCTTGACTAAAAAAAGATACCAAGACAATAAACACACCCTCAGATATGCAAGACTTGAAACCACTCTACAAAGAAACATGGAGCAAGGACATTTCTCCCAAACACCTTTGCAATACACTATTCACACACTGGTGAAAACAACTTCTTTTGCACAGTGATCCAACACACCAAATTTTGGATATAACACCTCTAAACATCTCTTATCAAAATATCCAAAACACATAGGTAGATATTCAACCTAGAAGAAATGTGGAGCAACACAAGAACACACCTTTGCAACCCAAAACACCACTGTAACACACTATTTCCTCTTTTTATCAAATTTTATCAAAAGAACTTGGAAACCAAGAACCATAGACACATCCTCATCATCTTCAATACTTGCTCAACAATAGATAGAAGATTATTAAAGCAGCACTAAAGGTTGACACTAGTAGCTTTACTAATGACAACATACTAAAACTAATCAAAGCATAGATAACATCAAATGCTCACACTTTTGCAACAATTTCACCCAAAAATAGACATCAATGACAACACAGGCTTGTTGACATCAATGATAACACTAAATCCTCATACTTGTGATAATATCTTCATGTTGTATTTCCTATGAATTTTTCACCTTTTATTCTATCTCCTTTATTTTCTCTTTGAGCTCTTCATTCTCCTTTATAATACCTTTTTATTGGTGATATTGAAGAAGAGATATTTTCTTGTTTATTTGAAGGAAGAGGTGTTGCTTTATCTTCCTTCATCTTTAATTTATTGTACTCTATTATCAAGGCAATGTAATCTTTTAGAAGCTTTCCATATTTTTCTTGTAGTCTCTTGGAAGTAGCCTCACTAAACCTACTAGTATCAACTGATAATGAAACAACTTCTAAAGAAGAGGTGTTTGATACCCTTTTAATTACTAGACCTCCTATGACATCTTGGGTTGTCTCTACAGCATAAGGTTTATTAGTATTTGGGGCTAGGGCCCAAATTGCAAGGGTTTCCCACTTACGGCCTTGATCTTGATAATGCAGCATGGGCTTGTTCTTCTAATGAGAAGACTTATTCACCCTACTTTATGATAGTATAAAAATATATGGTAGAGGCAATATCCCATTTAGGGAGTAGCATCAACCACTTTCTCTAAACATTTTCATACCCTCCTCTAGGGTGATGTTTCTAGCATCAAAGTTCATTTCTACCAAAAATTTCTTTAACACCTATTCATATGCGTCTTTAGGCACATATTCCTTTTCTTTCTCAAGCTTTTTGAAGCATTCTTCCCTTTTTGATCTTATAATAAAATCCTTAAACTATTTTTATTTTACAAATTCATCATTTGAGATAAACTATGTGTAAGCCAATTCTCTAATGTCATTGGTCTCACCCTCCTCATTGGAGTATTAATGTCTAATCTACTCTAAGGCATTCTAGTTACATTCTCTATTTAGGGGGAAGGAATTTCCTTATTTCCTTCTTTTGTTGTTACATTGGTTGCATCCTCCTCCTCATCTTAGCCCATAGGAAAATCAACCAATGGTGGTTTCTCAACCCTCATTCTTTTCTGGGTTTGTTCCCTTGGGGGGGAGTCTTCAATAATTATAGAAGAAGGAGATGGTGGAGCACACAAAGAAGAAGGCGGTGGAATATTGGGAGGGGATTGTGGATCAATCTCCCTTATTATAGGTCCCCAGGCCTTCTAGTGAATGCATAGACAAATGGATTTGTCTTTGGTTGATATTTTTGCCTCTCCTCAAGTATTAGAGCCTTGCCAATTATTCTATCAACATTTTGTAGGATCATCTGAATTCTTGAAATTTGATCCTTTATTTCAACAAATTCCCCTTGATATTTAGGTTTCCTTTTGATCTTGGCATCATCAACCTTCTTGAATGTTGTCTATTTGATTTTTCTATCCTTTACTTCATTATTATCCAAGAAATTTCTTATGACATCTTCATTGAAATAGATTTTATGCCAATAAGTTGACCTCCTGATGCTAAGCCTAACTTGGTTAATAAAATCCTCAAGTCCAAAGGCTCTTGATATTTCTTGAGCCATTTCAAAAACCTCCAATGTTGGATACAATTGATCCAATCCCTCTCTATTGACTATGAATTTGGAAAAAATCATGGAAAAGGGGAAGAATGAACCCTTCTTCTAGCCCTCAAGTTGAAGCTTATCTATTTCACTAAGCTGCCACATAATTTCTAAAAATTCCACTTTGAAGGTTACGTATCTTGGAAATATGTGGTGAGAAATAGGGAAACCATAAACTCCAATGACTATGGATTCATTATGGAGATAATAATATCCCTAATTATGATATACTCCTTTTTCTTGTGTCCTATCATTTCCTTTCTCTAGTATCCTATCCTTTGGACATAAGAAATCCAAGATTTCTTTGTGTAACTTGACTTCTTCCACCACCAAATGTGTAAGAACTTTTCTGACAAAATGATTTTTAAAAATGATAAAACTTGCAACATTACAATGCTTGTCCCAAATGTGTGTCCAACATTGCATAGGGATTGGATTGCCTTTTCCATCATCCATGCAAATTTTTAGGGCATTATCCCACATCCCTCTTCCTACATACAAGAACATATGGCATAAAAAGGAGTACCATCTAAAATTTACCACCGTGGTGTTTTTCTTAATTTCAACTAATTACTTATGGATTACACTAGCAATAAAAGTGAAAAAATAAAATCAAACATTAACCAAGGGATTCTAAATATCCATTGCCATATACATGAAGAGTACTCATATTCTTGTTTGTGCAACTCCCCCTAAGACTTGGCTCAGTGCATAGTATTTCCTTATGAAATAGTCCTCAAATGTATCCAAATTGAAAGGCTCCAACTTGTTTGGGGGAATTTTGATAGACTTCCTATCAAAATCCTTCACTCTATATCTAGGGAGCCAATGCACCCTGTAATTGTTCCTATCTTGTTGAGAATTCTATTGAATAGGTAGAAGCCAATGGTTTTATTAGCATCCAAGTTCAATTTGAAACTTTCATACATAAAATTCTTATCATTTCTGATTAATTCTCCACCATTTAGAACCCTAATAATTCTCACATTTTCATCATGTTTTGTAGCCACATGTCTAAGGAAGTCTGCATCCATGAACACATTAGGGACTACTAATTTCCCTAAGTCATAAACCTATACATTAGATAATGGAACCTTAGCATTATGCTTCCCATACCAGTGAACAAATAGTTACCACCTAGAGAG
Source organism: Sequoia sempervirens (assembly GCA_007258455.2). Lineage (NCBI taxonomy): Eukaryota > Viridiplantae > Streptophyta > Pinopsida > Cupressales > Cupressaceae > Sequoia > Sequoia sempervirens. The sequence continues at coordinate 67,132 of VDFB02333468.1, forward strand.
AGGTAATTCTACATCTCTACACTCACTAGAATTATCCACCATACCTAAAACTGCACCAGGATCATGAACTCTGATAGGTCCTTTAGTTGAATTAGGAAGTTGGACAATTAGGTCTTCATCCAATGACCTTTTTGAGGTGGATGGTTGATCTCTTAGAGGGCTCATGATATCAAATTAGCTCTAAAATAGGGTTTCTTGCATCTAGTTCTATGGATTTTTGAATCTTAAAGATGTAATTTGGGGTAGTTAATATATAGAGACATTTTTTTTTCCCTAACTATAACCCTAGGACAATAAATTTTTTAAAATTCTCAAAAAACAAAATTCTTACTTATTCTTTGCTTATGAAAACCCTAGTTTGTTGTAGAAAGTGTTGGATCTCTTCATTTCTTCTCATTGGATGCTTTGGATACCAAGTGAATCATTTTATTAATCAGATTATGAAATTTATAGAAAAATCTTAACAATAATCCAAAAAAAAGCCATCTTGTTTTCCATTACTCTTAGTTTACATGAGCTAAGGCATCAAGCTATCCATTTTCCCAATTTGAATGTGAGTCATTGATCTTTTATCAAAAGGAAAAGATCTAGTGATCAAAAACTTATTGAATGAATTGAAAATATTTGACACATATTGAAAATATTTCAACCAATAAATGTAATCCATAAGGACTACCTTTATATGTCATCTACGGTGGGACCATCGGAAAGGAAAAATTAGAGATATATGATGTCATTGGAGAAGCCACGTGGCAGCTTTCTATGATTTTGTGGCTTGAAAATCAAACTACTACAAAGGACTTGTGAACTCACAAAATCCCTTTGATATTGAGTCATGTGTCATCCATTCACTATATTTGATATAATACCCTTAGAAACATTGAGATCATGCCACGTGCCCATTTTTGTAATTTTGTGGAATCCATTTAGGGTTTTATATGATCATCTTGTGGAATCATGAAATGCTTTAGAAGTTTGACAATGTCACCTATTGGTCTTTATAAATTTAAATAATGACCATGCATCCACCTCTTGTTGCATTTGATATAACACTTTAGGAATCACCATGTGTCCCTTTTTTGCAATTCTGCAAAGCACTTTTGGACCTTCTCAAGATACCTCGCAAACTCACGTAATACCTTTAAAATGTGCCACATGTTCATATTTCATCTTCATAAAAGACTCACAGCAATGAATGATTCTAAACATTCCATGTGTCATCCATTCCATAGTTTCATGGACCATTTTCACCCTTAGTAATTTACTTCCTGTGGAATAGAAAAATTGATAAAATGATGATAGTTGTCACCTTTCCCTCATTCCATAGAGCATCTTTTCCTTAATATAATATTCCTTGTGGGCTCATAGAATAGGGAGAAAAAGAATAGTGAGGATCACATGCAAGGTGAGGACAACTTAAGTGATACATTTAGCATGTACTCTTAAGACAACCTTATGTTACTATGGAACAAATGGGGCCAATGAATTAATAAAGGGAAGCATGAAAAATAAGATCCTAAAGAATTAAGGAAGATATTTTCTTAGCAGATCAAATCAATTACCTGACAAAAGGTAGTTGGTAAAAGCATGAAGTGATGACTCTCAAGTTGTAACTTAAAGGTCGGGTAACCAATTGTAGGTAGTCAACATGAAATTAGAACAAAAGTACGACAATGTAGCCTAGGCTTAGGGTTTTTTGTAGAAAACCATAGGAATACCCCTAAAACCCTTATAAAGCATCTAAATGACCTCCATTATAACACAAGAATGAACCAAGGAACCAAAAAATTCACAAGTCGTATCAACTTGCAAGGAGCAATTTTGAATAAATCAAGCCCATCCACTAGTATCAATGCTCTAAAATATCTCCAACCACTTTTTGAGTGGTTACACTATTTTGTATTTATGTTTGTGTCCTTTGTAAATAGTGTCACCACTTGATTTTTGTTTTGTAGTGAATTTGGCAGTGAATGTGGTGTTTTACATGTTGCTTCCCCTACGTCTATAAAAGGGAATTTTAAGCCTCATTTTAAGGATTTTGAGTCCTTAGTATTTGTAGTCTCTGTATAGAATTAGGTTTGGTACAATCAAGTATTCCAATGTTTAGAAAATAAATGTAGTAGCTTTTGTCTCTAATAGCAATAAACAACTCATCTTTTTCTTATATAAATAATGTCATAGGAGAATAATGGGAAATGGTTAGAAAGAATAATCAAAGAAATTAGGGTTAGAAAAACACTTAAAACTCAAGAAAGAAAGATCAATTACACCCATACTCAATGAAACTACGATTCCAATGCTTCAAAGATTCAAACAAATATTATGAAAACTAATTCAAAGACAATTAAACCAAAGAAACATACAAACCTTAAAATTCCATTCTATAATTATGATAATTTATGATGTGGATTGCTCAAATTGTGCATATCCCATCTGACAAAAGCTTTGATAATGAATGAAACTCACAATTGATGCTCAAATTTCTCAAGAATGATGAATGCAAAGCTCATGAATATTGTCAATGATTTTGATGAAGGTGAAGGCTTCTTTTATAGAAATGGAGATATCTAATCAATGGTGGAGATTGAAGATGAAGATCAATGGTTGAGGGTAAATAAGGGATATGAAGGGTGGAGGATGAATGAGAGCACAAAACATTCCTAATTTCAAGGAAATTGGTTAAATATATTTTGAAGGGAAGAAAATACTTCCAAATTTGAACTAGAATTATGGAATATTCCTTTTGGAGGGAAGAAGATATTTTAAAAAGGGAATATTCCTTTTTGAGGGATTATGCTTTGTGCAAGTTGGAGGAAAAATAGTGATTAAATAATTAAATAAATTATTTAATTGTGAGGTGATAGGAAATTGGAATATTATTTAATCATGTGTGAGAGGGAAAATTAATAAATATTAAATAATTGGAATATTATTTAATCAAGGTGGGAAAGTAGAAATTGATTTTAATTAAATAATCCAGGATTACTTAATCAAGCTGAAAAGAGGGAAAATGATGTTTTTTGGTGAATTAATCAAATAAAATCAATATTCAATTAACAGAGGAAATTATGGTTTTTAATCAAATAGTTAGGAATTATTTAATCAAAACTAAGGAATTGGGAGATAATGCAGAAAATGGTGTTAATGAAGTGAATATGAATGTGTGATGTGCTTAGATAATTTTAGGTGTCTATATTTTTCCCCTATTTGAGACAATGTACTTGTTACATTGTTTCAAAGACATGTTAATTGGAAAAAAAAAAATGGATGCCCCATCGAATGAAGGATGGTAGGTTGCCCCCTTGAGAGGTTGGCCAAAAAAAAAAAAAAATTAGGTTGGGCTTGTGACAAGATGATAGGATAGGTTTGGAAAATAAGTAGAGGAAAAATCAAGTCCTAGAAAGCCCAAAAATTGATCAGGAAAGATGTTGAAGTGCCCTACAGACCCACAAACCTGTAGGGAGGTATCCCCCAAGATCTCTCACATGGAGGAAACCCAAGGAAAGGGGACTCTGTAGAGTCAGAAAGTGGCTTCACAAGTGCACCTGCAAAGCAACATGTTCACCCACAAATAGAACATGTCCAAGAGAGCCCACATAGGAAATTAAGCACACAGTCATGTAGACTATCAACAAGTTGGAAAACTTTCAAAGGGGTCCCTCGGGAACCTAGCGTAAAGAAGGGGTCCATCAAGGGACACACTATTCGAAAGTATGGAAGAGATTTTTCTTTCTCAAATTGATTCATCATCAATGAATTCAAAAGGAAGAAAATTCCCCCTTGCAAGGGGAAGATCAGAGCCCCTCCCACCCCAAAGGAAAGGTTCTCAAGCTCTTTCTTTACAAACCCATGATGAGGGAAACACGTTCCATTAGGGGTCCAAGTCAAGAATGTGACCCTTGAAAAGAAGTTTGTGAAGATTCTTGAGAAAATATTCATTGGCAATGAATGCATTTTCTAAAAATTGAAGTATCATACAAGTGGTGTTGTCACACATGAGAGGGACAACTCAAGCAAAGAAGAGAGAAAGATAAGAAAAGAGGAAAAGAGAAATGAACATAAACACAAGGCACAGGGGTAGCCTGATATTTTGAGGTCAAAACTTCTCATAAATATATATAAGTATAATAATAGTATATAAAATGAACTGTCATCAACACCCTACTATATCAGACCGTGTGAAGAATGCATGAGAAGAAAAAGTAAAAATAAAAAATTGGGTCAACATGGAAGAGAAGCCTAAATTTCCCTAACACTTTGCATCATCCCTAATTTACTGAAAGTCAATCATAAACATGGAAGAATAATGATACAAATAGAAGAAGGTTTACGACACAAAAACCACACCTATATCCAAGAACCAACAAGGGTGACAAGAGTCATCCAGGAACACATAGCATGATCATGGGGGAACACATCACAACACACACACTTATCTAATCTAAAGATAAAGAAGGGACCTACCCTGACATTGATCAACCAAGAGGTTGTCCACTTCCCACTCTAGGTCATTGTAGGGGGAAGGAGGACAGGCCTGCAGTGGTGGAATGTTAAGAGGAGGAGCATCCGACCCTCCCACAAAAAATGCTAAGGAAGAAGGCCCTACAAGGTCTCCTTCACTTAGCTCTTATGGAGCTAAGGTCAACAATTGATTCACTTTACAAGAGTGCCATATTTCACCTCAATGGATGGAGAAGGTTGTGCTCGAGATTCACCATTAAGCTCACCAAGTGATTTGGGAGTGGTGACAAACTCAGGGGAAGCCAAGACTAGTTTCATCACTGGGACAGAACAATTTAGTGTCAAACCACCTTTTCGGGAAGGTGGACTCTTCTTACATCCTTCATTGCTAGAAGGACCACTCTCCACCTTTTGCTCTATCAAGGGACGTGAACTCCCCACAAACAAGGAAAGAGGCGCAGAAGAAGAGGAGGAAGAGAAAACCGTAGTAGATACCACTGAAGTGTTTGTCATATCTATAGGTTTTGGGAAAGGTGAGACATCCGAAAAGGACATCAACAAAAGTGGCTCCACCAAAGGAGTGATGAACACCTGCACCTTTTTAGGGTCAGGTGCATTGGTACTTGTCTACCTCCTGCAATGATTTAACAACTAAGCCCTTATAGTTATGATTTAGAGATTGGACATCTAAATCAAATAGCCATTTGATCATCATGAAGGTGCATTTAACTTGTCAACCTAGAGACATGAACTTGAAATGGGTCGGCACAATATGTGCACTAGGAACTCAAAGTAGCCATTTTCATTCTACAGCTAAGAAAGATGCAATGCTGAAAGAAAATTGCTTAGAAAGGAATAACATAAATGCTAATCGTCAATCAACAACCATACTAAGCTAAAATGCACAACAGAAATGAAAATTTGAGCAAACAAATAGGACACTACTCTGTCTACTTTGGTTGTAGGAATAGTCATAGAATGGAATTCTAGTGGCTGCAGGAACAGTTGGTGCTAGATTCTTAACTAATTACTGAATAGAAAGTAATACTAAACTAAAGGAAAAATTACTCACCAAGTGGTCCCCCTTGGGTAAGTATCCTCTAAACTAATGTGAAACAGATGGTCAAACTCATAACTTCATTTTATTCACTGGAATCATGAGTACAAAAGAGTAGCATAACTATATTGTTGAAAACTTTAAGAATGCAAGTACAATATTAGATCACGCAACCTCTAGAGAAGGAGCATTGTATCTTTATTTATACTATTAGCTAAACAAGGTAGTCAACTCCATGAACTGGGAGGATGCCATTTAGGGAAAACAAAGAAACTAGGGTGGTAGTTATGCATGCATGGAATACGATCAGACATGCATGTCCAACCGTAGATTTAGTGTTGCAAGATCACACACGTTTTCTCAACATCAATAATGACCACTACAAGGTGGTTACATTTGGTTTGCATGGGGAATATCCTGACGTTGACCTCCTTTGACCTTTGAAAGATTCCCTTGTTGGACGTTTGTGGTGCATGCCCAGCTAGCGGTGTCTTCCTCAATTTAGCATCCTCAAATTAAATCTACATGGAAATGTTAGTACGCACAATAATTGCACATATGTAACCACCTTAAGGAACATTCATTAACCACATGCAAGATTAATATAGACAATCCATATAACATGCCATTATCATTAAAGGTTTACAAAAATAAGATTAAGCCCAATGTCTATAGTTTGAGGAAAATATCATAAAAGTATCAACACTTAATGTCAAATTCCATGATAACTTTAGCAACTAAATCACAAATTCTACCTAAAAATGAGACCATAAACTAGACTCATCACTCCCCCCAACCTATGATCTTATTGGTCCTCCAGCAGGGGAAGGGTTGTTCTTTTGCTTGGTCACTGCTCTAAAATTTTCAACTAACAATTGTCCCACATCAGAGTGTGTTGTGTGTGAATCAGGATCCCAATAGAATCCTCCCAATCTGTTCAATCTACTCCATCTCTATCTCTCTATAGCAATATCATATTGGTAGAACCTGAAGTTTGGTATAGGCCACATTAGGATGAGTGGCTGAAAAGTTAGGGGAAGCTAGAATCACCCTTTTGTCCTTCCAATATGAATATATCTGTCAATTCTTTTAAGATTTGTTGCATAGTTCTAGATGGAATGAGGCTCAGCCTACTTGAGATCATCAGTTAAGATGTTCCATCTTTGGGAAAGGTATCTCTTCACAATTTCCTCTTTTGCTTTTTCCTTTTCCTCATATTCACTATAAATTACTTCTATCCAAGGCATAATCCTATTACCATAGCTAGATTCTAAAAAGCATTGTGTCATTCCCTAAAAATATCCCATGGATTCCTTGATTCAGCCCTAATGGATAGGGGGATGTTAGATTCCATCTACTTATAAGCCCTATATTGTTGTCCCCAACTAATCTCATTTTGCACCCAAGACATAAATTCCCTTAATTGGACATCCCCAATGATCTAGGGGAAATTTTTTAGTGAAATTTGAAGTGTCTCCAATGCTCCAAGATTCAACACCATCAGAAAGATTTTGACGTCTTGATTGCAACGCAACTTGAACAGATCGAAAAGGAGTCTGTTTGCTCAAGTTACGGCCAGTCAAACTTTTGGTCAAACTACCATCAGGGGTCGTCCAAAAGGTGAAAAAAATGATCATCTCAGAAATAAACAAAAATAGTGTCAAATTGAAGGGCTCATCGAGATGATTCTGGCAATGCTTGTTTCATTGAAATCCAACATCACATGCTAAAAATATTGGTAGGCAAAGTTCGGTTGACTTGAGGGTACAACTGATGACGTCAGCATGCTAACGTGTCAGTCCATGCTATACAGATGATGACATGGAAAAATATTGTGTGACACATGGCATTTGATTCATCTTGTACAAACCAATCACCGTGCGACACGTGGCATCCGTATGACATATCATCACATAGTCAGCATATAGTTTATTTGTCAACATCAACGTGTCTTTTGCAGCGAATAGGGTGTTGACACATGGACCCTGGTCTTTGTCAATTGATTTTTTTGTTTAACAAAATTTGTTTCACAGGCTCGAACCCATGACCTCATTGATAACAGTCGGTTGGCTCGCTGTTGCACCTGCCGAAATGCTTTCAATATGTAAGGACAATGGGTTTGTTTTGTTGAATGCTTTTGGTGCATTTTAAAGCCAAAAATGAGGTCGGCGGGGTTGGAACCGCCAACCTACACTCTACTAAAAGTTTAAGGAGCCGTTGCACCACCAACCTTGCTCAAAAATATGTGTGTGTTCAGTGAGTTTTGTTAAAGCTTTATTGGCTAAGCCTAACTAAATGGGCTTCTATGGCCAAAATTCACCCTAACCACCAGAACAAAAAGGGATTAAGGGACAAATTAATCATTGTACGAATTGTCAAGGGGGTTATATGTTTTTTTTTGTAATTATGGAGATTTTAGCCCCATTAGGCTTATCTTATGTATAAAAGGAGGGGTATAGGTTTGGTTTCCCAAGTCCAAGTGATGTGAAGGAGGGAATGCTCGGGAAACATTGAAGACATTTCTGCACATAGGAGCCTTATCATGCCATTGTGCTTGAAGGAGATTGTCTTGGTGCAATTGTATTTCTTATTTTTGGAGTATAATCAGATCGGTCACTCTGTTGGAGGGGGGCCCGAAGACGTAGTCCTTTCGGACAAACTCCATTATCAATTGAATTTTTTCTCCTCTTTATTTTCTCTCTTTCTTTTCAGCTCATTATCTTGGAAATCATATTATGTTAATTTGTTTATTTAAGCATTGTATTAAGTGGTCATTTACGTTAAGCATTTTGTAAGCAATTTCCCTAGATCCTAAATAGATCACCCAACATACAGCAATGGGTTCAAATCATGGTTTTGAGTCACAACATAGTTATGCAAATAAAACTCACACATCAAATTCTTCATTTTAGGGGAAGCAATCTGATAAGCATTGAAAATTTCAAGAGGGGTCTCAATAGAAGGGTTCAAACCTGAGACAATTCTTGCTAGTCTAAAAGAGAGATATTTCTCCTTCAAATGTAGAGCATAGACCCTTGGAGGGGTCCTACATTCCAAATTCTATGGTACCAAGGCTACCATATCATCCACCTTCTTCTTCAAGGTGGCAATTTCTGCATCTTTATCTTCAATTTCCTCATCTCTCTTTTGAATTTCCTTCTTCAATCTACATTTTTCCTCCTTACATTCCTCTTCTCTTCTTTGCATCTCTTTCCATAAATGCATGAAAACCTTGTGCATTGAAAAATAAGGGGGGTTATGTATTCCTACCAACATCTTTTCTAGCACTAGTGCTAACTACAAGGATTCAAGTTGTCCCATCAATTTTGGTTGCAGGGGTACTAATTGTTCTCCCAATTCAGGTTGTTGTTGCAGGGACTGCTACTCCCATTCTGTATTTTGCTATAGGATCTCTTGCTATAGGACCTCTTGCTTTAGGAAATATTGATTTTCCTCATACTCTTGATTTTCAACTTATTCTGCAATATTGGCAAGATCAGCCAATGTTATGTTTGTTGTTGTCTTAAATATATCTTCTTCCTTGACATTCTCCTACCCCATTGGATCTTCTATGTCCCCTTGTGATATTTCTCCAAACTTAAAGCTTTCCTATGGAGGGCTCTCATGTTTTTCTTTAGCTGTGGGATGAACAGTGTTAGGCTTTCTCTTCTTAGAGCTTGGCACCTCTTTTTATGTTGGTTGCCTTTTGGCCTTTCCTTTTCTCATTTCTACTTCTCTCTTTTGTTCCCTAGTTTTCATTAGAATTCCAAGTGGAACATCATCATCAGAGTCAGGGGAAGAACTTTCTTTGTCGAGTGTTCTATCCCAGAAGAGCTAATCTCTATTGTTTCTTCTACTATAGGAGGGTTTACACTAGGGCCTATGCCAAAGGTTGAAGCACTAAGAGTGGCTTCAGTCATGCGTAATCTTCTACTAGACCTATGAGATTAAGGAAAAACCCTAGGTTGCAAATGCTTAGGTCTAATTTGATCAATTTTTATGAATTCTTCCTAGGACATTCTAGATACATCATGTAGAGACTTCTCAACTAGCAATTTAATCAAACAATGGTGAGAAACGAAATTGTCACTACCTTTCTGAGTCTCAGTTGCCATGATTGAAAGAAGGTTGTATAACACTTTTGGCACATTCATCCTCCTTCCATGCCTCATATAATTCAAAATATTGAAGTGCACGAAATGCAAATTCGACTAGTGACCTTCACAGGTGATGTATTTTGACATAAATAGCTATCTGCTTCCATGGCTTAGGTAAATACATTCTCTTCACACCTTGTTTATCTATGCTCAATGGAGGGTCATTCAACTCTATAATGTTGGCCCTAGTTGATCTAGCATCTCTGGTAGTAGGGTAATTTTCACCAACAGCAGGTAACCCTATAACTTTTGCAATTCTTTCTTCAGTTGCTATGACCTCCAGCCCTTTTACCATGTCCTTCCCTACAAATAATGTCTGGGTGAACTCAAGTGCAATGTCTTCATCAAAATCATCTAGCTTCAGGAAGTAGTCTATCCACCCGCAGTTTCTAAATTCAGCCAGGCAAGGTACATCCTTCAGTAATACATCATGCATCGTGGGTCCATTTTGAATTAACCCACCTCCCATTGTCTACAATCAAAAAAACAATCTACGATTTCCTTCCTGCAACACTTTCTAACTTTCCAATGTCAACTAAATTTTCCTTTTCTAACTTACCCTTTTTCTTGCAATGCAACTTGAGATAGGACAGGGTCAATAATGGCAAGGAAAGAGTAATAAAGGAAAGTTATAATGGAGAGAACTGGCGGAAACAATTGGTGTCACCTCACACATGTGATCCATCCTCTCACTCAGATTTCAAATTAGTTCAATTTAAATTTTGCTGACATAGACCAGCATGGACTAACACATGGGAAAAATATTCACATCTTTTTCCTTCCCCCCAACCTAAATTTGGGCATGCATCCACACATGCGGAATAATGATTTGATAGGGTAGGGAATATTGGCATGCTATGGTGAAAATCCACACTAAGGTACAATAATTAAATGAATGCACTTAAAGACAATTAATATATAGCAATTAATGTGCACATACCTGAATGTGTGGAGGATTCATTGCAAAGATTGTGGAGAAGGTACCACTCACCTTTTAAAGAAATAAGTTGAACAATTAATGAAGATGAGGTGGAATGAGGTGGAGTGAAGTGATGGAAGAGAGAGAAAAGTGGAAATGGATAGGTGGATGGGTGAAGAAATGGACTCCCATAGGAGTGGAAGTCTTTATTATGACAAGTACATACCTTAATTAGCCAAAAGGAGGGACACTAGGTCCACTTCCTTCGGTTGTAGGAAGCTCAAATGTTGCATGTTGAGTGAATTGTTGCAGGAACTCCTTGGAAGTTGGCTTGTGATACAATTTGAGGTGATGACCATTGAAAAGCAGCTTAAATCTAACTAGGTCAATAGTAATGAGTTGTACAGCACCATTAGGGAATACTTTAGCAACCTCATATGGTCCTAGCCACCTTGTCTACAATTTTCCTGCATTGTCCTGATATCTTGAGTCATAGAGCAGGGCCCAATCTCCTAGTTTGAATTTCTTGTCCTTGATGAATTTTTCATGTCACTTGATTCTCTGATTCTACACCATCTCTATGTGATGCAGGGCTTCTCTTCTCATCTCATCCAAAGCATTTAGCTACATGATTCATTCTCTTTGTGCCTCCAAAATATCCATCCCCAAATCTACTACAGTCTGAAGATTCTTGTGTTCAAATTCAATGGGCATCATGGTTGTCCTTCCATACAACAACTCAAATGGAGTGAAGCCTGTAGTTGTTTTCTAGGTAGTTTTGTAGGCCCAAAAAACTTCTAGTAATTTATTTTCCCAATCCTTTTTTGTGGATAGCTATTTTTTTGGTCAAAATAGCTTCAATTTCTCTGTTGATTACCTCAACTTAGCCATTAGCATGGGGATGATAAGGAGGAGAATTTTTGTGCCTTATTTTGTACTCATTAACTAGTGCTACAACAAGGGTTGATGTGAATTGAGCCCCTTGATCAGTCACTATCTCTAATGGAACTCCATACCTTGCGAAAATCTCCTCATAAAGAAATTATGAAACCCTGTTATCTCTTGCATGCTTCATGGCCTTAACTTCTACCCACTTTGTTACATAATCAATGCATACCAAGATATAAGACTTACCATTTGATGGAGGGTCAATTGGTCCTACAAAATCCAATCCCCACTTGTCAAAGGGAGTGATTACTACCTAATGGTAAAGTGGCATCTCATTAGATTTGGTTGGCCTACCCATTCTTTGGCATCTGTCACATTTTCTTGTATACCTTCTTGCATCCTTGTGGAGTGTTGACCAATAATATCTAGTGGCCAAAATCTTCATTATTGTCCTCTTGGCTAAAAAATTTCCTCCACATGGTTCATTGTGGCATGCATGAAAAATTTCATATGTCTCATCTTCTCTCACACATCTCCTCATGACATGGTTTGGTCCAGTATAAAACAAGCATCTAGCAATCCATGAGAAAGGAAAATATTTTTCAATGAGTTCCCTTCTCTCTTTTGGATAGAAGTGAGGAGAAACTCTACCTATGACCAGATAATTAGGTATGTTAGCATACCAGGGTGTTTGTACACAGATGTAGAATAGATGCTCATCAGGAAAAGAGTCATCTATGGCTTGATTATCTTCTGATGTAGTCAGCCTTGAAAGAAAACTTGCAACGTTGGCCTTCCCTGGTTTATCCACAATGGTTATGTCAAATTCCTGCATGAACAATAACCATATTGCCAACCTACCATAGATTAAAGGTTCATTCATGAGATACCTAATGGTTGCATGATCAGTGTGCAAAAATATTTGGTAACCCGTTATGTAATTCCTGAATTTGTTCAGGGCATAAATTACTACCAGCATTTCTTTCTCTGTCATTGTATAATTGAATTCAGCTCCCTGTAGATTCTTGCTAACAAAATAAATGGAATTTTCAATAGCTCCTTCTTTATGTCCTAAGACTGCTCCTATGGCATAATCTAATGCATTAGTATGGATGTGGAAAGGAAGCTCCCAATTAGGTTATTTGAGTACAAGAGCATGAGTCAAGGCTACCTTCAAATCAAAAAATGCCTTGTCACAATCTTTAGTCCATTGGAACTTAGCATCTTTAGTGAGGAGGGTATACAATGGTGCTGCTATTTTGCTAAAATCCTTGATGAAACGCCTATAATATCCTGCATGGCCCAAGAAACTTCTAACATCCTTATGTTTTACAGGTTTGGACAGATTTGTGATCACCTCAATCTTTGCAAGATCTACTTGAATTCCTTTGTGAGAGATGTAATGGCCAAGAACTACACCTTCCTGCATCATCATGAAGCACTTTTCACTATTTAAAGAGAGATTGTG
>VDFB02333469.1:0-47823 GCA_007258455.2 Sequoia sempervirens
TCATATTTTCGTTGTTTGTCCTCCAAGCTATTGAGGTCTCTTTAGATAACAATGATACTACTATTAGTGAGGAGGATAGTATTTAGCTCTTCCTCCCCCTTGTTTGACCCATTGTGTTGCCTTGGGCATAGTTTGTGTTTGGTTTTATCACCTCTGCTACTGTCTCTATTTCTCATGGCGACCATCCTTTTGTAATTTTTTTCAATAATTTGTAATCTTTTATACTTTCTAATATATTTATAGGTGATGTGCACCTTTTGTTATATAGATATATATATATATATATATATATACTATATATATATATATATATATATATATATATATATATATATATATATATATATATCTTCTTATTTATGTGTCTCTAATACCTTAGATAGATATTAAAAGATAATATTAATCTAAGTTAATTAAAGTAATGCACACAATTATACCATTTCATGAAACTTAGATGAATTTATAATAGTTACAAATGATAAAGTAGTATATAATAAATAATAAATTATATTTTTAAACTTATATATATATTAAAATATATATTTCATTTAAGAAAATTCAAAAGATATTAATGCGTTTGGATAAATAAATCTTATTTAATTTTTTAATTAATTAAAAAGATAATAATACAATATTAAAAATAGATGATATAAAAATACAAGATCAAAATCCATGTTCATAACAAAACCTCTATTTAAAATATCTATATTGATCTTTATTAATTGTTATTTAATCACTATAATTATTTAAGTAGAATAAAAGATATTTTTTTAAAAAAAATTATTAGAAAATAATATTTAAGTAGAATGCACTTAATATCTCCAAAAGCCAACAGAAATAAAAGTCTTACTGCCACCTTCACCCGCTCTTTATGTTCATGCAACACCTCACCTTTGATATCCAATATGAAGGGGAAGAAGATTACTTCCTCACTCAACATCAGAGGATGCTTCGAGTTGTGGGGCCTAGAAATACCCAACTTGAGAGAGGCAACATCCATCACCTCTTCAAACCCACCTAAAATTCTGGGTATAAAAAGCTTGCTTGTCATTTCCACCACCTCCACTTTCAAGGTGTGTAGGTCTAGTATATAAATCAACCCTATACCACAATTGCATAATTAAGCTTACTTAGTTCATTTAATTTGTGTGTCTCATATCATTTGATTAAAACACTTGTCGTGATCTTAGTTTTTCATAGGGTTTCCTCCTTGTCTTTATAACAAGTACTTTTTTCATTGTATATTGTATCATTTTCATTTGCATCTAATAAATTCTCTTGGTTAATTAGATTTTTATTGTTTCTCCCATCTATGAAAAGTTATTTTGGTTGTAAATGATCCTTAACTAATTATTTATTAATCACTATAATTATTTAATTAGAATAAAAGATAATTTATATAAAACTTTTATTTAAAAAATAATGTTGAAGTAGAATACACCTGGTCTCACCAAAAGCCAACAGAAATAAAAAGTCAACAACGCCAGTTTTGTTTAAACGACAAGCACCGTCTGATAAATTCAAGGGGCGATTGTACCGCCTTGAAAGGTTGACGATTTAACAAAAGTTGCAATTTGGAACGTGAACTTCAAATATTTTAATTAAGATATCGAGGTTTGCTGTTTTTTAAAGTTAGCTTTAATATTTATATAATCAAATCGGATGGGAGTGCAGCACTGGCATTCTTGTATTTAATTCATCAAAGCAACTGCTCATAACGTGGGGTCTTATTGGGGGCCTCCTGCTATCCATCTTTGCACCCATCTCTGCATAATCCACTCACCGGCTTCCTCTTTTTCTCTTTTTTCCTCTATTCTCCCATATATGTGAGGTGGCACAGACGTCTGCAATGTTTTCAAAATAGAAAAGGGGAAGTAGGCTGCCACCTCAATTGTTGCTATTTTCAAAGCTAAAAAGTAGTATACTGAACAATCCACTGGTTTTTTTTTTAAATAAAAACTTCTCTAATTGATAAGCCTTTTGTTCAGATAAAGATTTGATTGATTTTAGATTTGGATGTATAAGTGCGAACGTAACTATTCTCCCTACAAAAACACATGTCAGATGCATCATAACATATATTAGAAAGACATGATAACATACATAACATGAATATGGATTGTTCAATTGTTGGAATGGCTGATGGGATGGAGACTTTCTTTCACGAAGACGTCGAGTAAATGACAGCATGCATTTTTCTGGGATTCCGTTAGTACAGTTGGGCGGCCGTTGTCTAACCAGCATTCTGGATGTACATTTGACCGTATTTATTAATTAATTGAAATTCAGAATACTACTGTTGTTTTCTGAATTTCAATTAATTAATAAAATACAGTCAAATGTTGTTAAATGTGCATTCTAAATGGTGCATAGACGTTCCGTTGGGCGAGACTTTAATTATTAAGAAAAGTTTTTAGAGTATTTGTAATTTTTTTTCTCTTTCACTACAAGCCATCGTGCAAATTAATTGCATGTTACAAAACAATGTGTGTTATTTTTTTTCGCATTTGCTTATTCAAAGGTAAAGGGTAGAGACTGCAAAGAGGAGTTGCAGGTGGGGGATACAGGAAACAAATAAAGTAAGTTGAGGTAATGGGTGAGTAACCATTGCAATCTTATTTGTATTAATGGTATTGGGTTGATACCTATAAAAGATTTGAAAACACTTTGTGGGATGTAGGTTACAAAACACTTCGTAATAAAAAGTTATTGTTATTTAGATAATAAAATATAATGAAAATCAATAGGAGGTTTAAAAGATGGAAACTTTTTTAATCTACAATTTATGACATAAAGTAATTTCTACACACTCAATATTGTAGACATTACTTGCTATAGAAAATGGCAGGCTACAAAATACACTGTGTTTGAATCTGCAAATGAAAACGATCCCAAACCCTATGGTTTTGATTTGTATATATAGAGGTCTGTAATATGAATTAAAAAACACTAGTAATACTAGTATTAGGGAAAAACAAAATACTTATCCTTGGTTGAAGATTCAAAACACAGAGTGTTGTGGATACCCTATCAAATGCAAGTTACAAAATATGCCATGTTTTGAAAGATGAAAAAATTATTCCAAGTGGATAGTTGTTAAATGGTGTTGTTATTTCTAATGTATACAAACATGTGTATAAGTATGGATGTCTTAAAACAAGTAGGATCTTTAGAAATGTGTTGTCTATTATTACCTGCACTTTATATAATGGGTAAACCTTCATAGTACATACTATGCAAAACACATTACATGTTTTAAGATGTAGTTCACAACATTACCAACCCCTATGGTTATCATGCATGTATATGATCCAGGTTTGTAATTCAAATAGAAAGAACACCACTAATTCTTGTATTGGAAAACTAAAATACACTTATACTCATTTGAGGATGCAAACCATAGTGTGTTTAGGAAACCTTGTCAAATAGAGGTTACAAAACACATGTTTTGAAACCTACTATTTCTCATACCTAACACAAATTTTTCAAATACTATTTTGATTTGAAATGTAGACAAGACATACCTATAGTTATGAATTTATTATAAAAAAATAGGACCTTTCCAAACATGATGTATTTGTTAGCATGCACTTTGAAAAATAAGGCAACCTTCATACTTCACACTATGCAAAACACACTACACATTTCAAGTTGCAGTTCACAATAATGTTGATCTATGTGGTTATCACTTGTGTTTATCTAGGTCTATAATTCAAATAGAAACACCATCATTAGTTTTGGTAATGAGAAAATAAAATACACTTCTCCTCAGTTGAGGATTCAAACCATAGTGTGTTTGGAAACCTTGTCAAATGTAGGTTACTAGACATGCCATATTTTAAAACATTCAATTTCTCATACCCGAAACACAATTGTCAAATGGTGTTTTCATTTTAAATGTGCACAAGACATGCCTATAGTTATGGATATATGGTAAACAAATAGGACCTTTCCAAAAATGATCCCCCTTTTAACATGCACTTTATAAAATGGGGAAAACTTCACAATACATATTGTGTAAAACACACTGTGTATATAAAGCTATAGTTCACAATGATGCCAACCATTGTGGTTATCATGTGTATATATTTGAGTATAATTGAATTAGAAAAACACCATTAATTCTAGTATTGAAAAAATAAAGTCAATTGAGGATGGAAACTGTAATGTATTTCAGAAACCTTGTAAAATGCTTGTTACAAAATATTTAATGTTTTGAAACTTGTAATTTTCACACCCAACACACAATTGTCAAATAATATTGTCATTTGAATTGTAGATAAGACATACCTATAGTTATGGATTTATTGTAAGAAATAGGACCTTACTAAACATGTTTTCTTTGTTGGCATGCATGCTATAAAATGGGGCAACCTTCATAGTACACACTATACAAAACAAACTACATGTTTAAGATATAACTCACAACATTGCAAACCCTTGTGGTTATCATTTGTGTATATCTAGGTCTACAATTAAAATAGCAAAAATATCTTTAATGATACTACTAGAAAAATACAATACACTTCTCGTTAGTTGGAGATTCAAAGCACAATGTGTTTTGGAAACCTTGTCAAATGTACTTACAAAACACACCATGTTTTGAAGCTTGTAATTTTTGATACCCAACACTTAGTTGTCAAATATTATTTTCATTTGAAATATAAACAAGAAATACCTATATTTATGGATTGATTGTAAAAAATAGGACCTTCTAAAGCATACTCTTTTTCTAACATTCAGTTTATAAAATGGGGAAATCTTTACAATACACACTTTGCAAACAACAATGTATGTTTCAAGTTGTAATTCACGATGATGCCAAACCATGTCACATTTATGTATATCTAGGTCTACAATTCAAATAGCAAGAACATCATTATTGTTGTTACTAGAAAAATATAATACAATTCTCATTAGTTGAGGATTCAAAGCATAGTGTGTTTTGAAAACCTTGTCAAATGTAAGTTGCAGAACACACCATGTTTTGAAACCTGCAATTTCTCATACCTAACACACAATTATCAATATTTTTTGTTATTTGAAATGTAGACAATACACCTATATTCAATATTTTTTTATAAAAAATAGAACCTTTCCAAATATTATCTCACTGTTAACATGAACTTTATAGAACGAGGCAACCTTTAGAGTACACACTATGCATTGAAACATACTACATGTTTCAATTTTTCAAGCTACAACTCAAAATGATGACAACTCCTATGGTTATCATGCATGTATAACCAGCTCTCCAATTCAAATTTAAAAAACAGTATTCCATACTCGCATTGGTTAAACTCTAGAGTACATACTTCATACTACACATGTTACCTACTATAACAAATAACTAACAATAAGATATGATTTGTATTGAAAAATATAGGATGAAATAAAAAATAGGATTTTTAAGTTGCACATGGTTTATTTATTATTGTAATTTATTTGAAAATCACTTTCATTTTTTTATTCATAATTTGTAAGAAATATGTAAACAACATGGAATTGAATTGAGATTTCTTGCATTGATGAAACAAATGGTTTCTATTTGCTTCTCTTAGTATAATGAATCTATCTGTACCGATGACTCACCGCCAATCTAAGACTAATTCAATTTGGGCAAGGAAAGTTAAATTCTCAATTTTTTGTACTAGTGTTAGGATGTAGATAGAAGAACACATGAGTTTAGATTTTATATTTTTGAATGTTTGAATGAGATATCTTCATAGTATATAACATAATTTAGCTCATGTTGATTTCTTCCCTTATCATTATTTTATTTTTTTGGTAGCCCAGTGGTACCCCCGCGACTCAGCGTAGCGAGCTCCACCTCCCTTGCCCTGGTCTTACTTTTTTGCCAGGTTTTGGGGAATGAAGGAGGCAAGCTGAGGCGAGACTAGTCCACTAGAGGTGACAGCCTAGGGCCGCACTAAACTGCCGCCACTTGAAATCGACCGGCGTGAATCGAACCTTGGACCTACATGGGACGAACCCAAAGCCTTAGCCTGACCATACAAACCGTTCGGCCAGCGGGGTTTCCCCCTCCCTTATCATTATTGACTATAGTATTTTCATTTAATATAATTAGGTTTGGTAAATACATTAGCCATTATATATGGTTAAATTCATTTTGCTACAATAATGGCATGACACTAAATGTAATTTAAAAATTTTCAATTACAATGAATAGATGAGGTCCCTCACCACTTAGTTAATTATATAGGAAATAACTAGCAGTGTAAGTGAATATGTTTTTAGGAATTAAGTAGGAATAATGAGCATAGCTAACATTTACATTGAAACTTCCCTTAATGTGATGTTTGAATTTTATTAGAAAGAATGTTTATTTATCGCTATAAAGGGAAGGTTATATCCATAGAGTACATGAATATTTTTTAGAATTCAACATTATGTGGAAAAAAATAAATGATAGATTGTAGACTAATTTAGAGCTATAGGATTAAATTTTATTCAAAACACAAATGTAGATATAGGTGTTTAGTGTTGAAAAATGTCTTCGTGTACATTTTCACACTTAATTTGGGAATAATTAATGATAAATTGGACTTAATGTCACCTTGATATAGTGTCGTGATGTATTTTACTCATCCACATTAGGTCTAGGGCCTGTTTAAGCTAAATAACCTAACCTTTCCTTAACTTAGTGTTGTAAAGTGTATTTATTTACACTTTCACATTAAATTTAGGAGGCTTGTAAACTAAGGTGGACCTAATCTAGTGTTGTAATGTGTTTTACACATTCACATGGGATTTAGGGCCCTTCTAAGCTAAATAGACCCAATTTTTCCTTAATTTAGTGTTGCAAAGCATATTTATTTACATGATCACATTGGATTTTGGGCCCTCTTGCATTTATAACCTTAATATCATCATTAATAGGCCCCTAAGACCCTATATTATGCATCCCAAGGAATATTTCAATAAAAAACCCAACAAGATCAACAAATAAGCTTAATTTACACACTCCCCGATACTTTAGTAGTCAAAATAGGCCCTGCGGGACCCATTCGCCACTTTGGGCGAATGAGTCACACCCAGGTGGGACCCATTTTCCCAACTTGGTGAATGAGTCACATTCAACCTATTTTCAAGGTTTTAAGGGAGAAAAATTGGGTTTTAAGTTCAAATTTTATGTATGTCGAGCCTTGGGATCTAATACACAAGATATTAGATGGATTGCCTATATAAATGAGCTTTCAAATCATTATTTCATCAAGCATTCATGATATCAAACCAAGAACTCAAGAGTTAAGCATTCCAAGACTTCACAAGATTATCAAGAGAGCATTCAAGATCATTTCTAAGGCATTCAAGGGAAAAATTCTTCATCAATTGTTGCAGCAATTCAAGATCCATCATCATGTCAAGAATATCAAGAATCAAGTATTTTATTGAGCTAGTGTTGTGATGTAGCATTGAAGATCCAAGTTCAAGCATTGTTCTACACCTATTGTCAAGATCTAGATCTATGTCCTTCATGGCCATTTCATGCTAGATTGTCGATTTGTATTACAAGAAATCATTCAAGGTATCATTGCTCATGTTTCATGTCCTATGTTGCATGTTTCATGTTCATCTTTCATTATTTCATCATTTGGTTTAATTACCTAAAATTGGTTTGACCAAGGCAAAACCCTATTCCTTAGCAATCAACAAGTTTTCTCCTCTTTACATGTGTGATTGCAGATCTAGGTGTCTTGGAGCTTGAAAGATCATTGAAGAATAGGTTACAAGCTTGGAGAAATTTGTTGAAGTTTTCTCCCCATTTGCAAGGTTGTAATATTCACTAAAAGGTCACCTACAACCCCAAAATCAGAGTTTCAGATCCAAAGACTGAGAGAAACAGAAAGAGCAAACATTGAAGACTAGTTTTACACTTTGAAATTCTAGAAAACCCTAACTGGACTCATTCACCCATATTGGCAAATGAGTCCCAATTTAGGTCAATTTTGAGATTTTTGCAATTTCAGATACCCTTTTTCCATAAACCTATTCTTGTGCAAAAACCCTAATCTAGGATTGATTCGCCCAGAATGGTGAAAGAGTCCCAGTAGGCCTAAATTTTAGGCTATTTAGCATTTCATATCTTCATTCAAGCCTCAAGAAGTTTCTAGGTGCACACTTCTGATTTTATAGCTTTATGTTCTGATTTATATTCATTTCTAGGTCATTTATTTAAGTTTCATGCATCAGTAGGTTTAGAGATTACAACTTGCATTTCATTTGTCTTTCCAAGCCCTAGCTTGGTGGTGAACCCCTCATTAGTTTATATTCATCCCCTAGGACAGCCCTATTGCAAGATCTCTTTCTCATTTGCATTGAGATCTCTAGGGTCATCCTTGAATGAGAGAGAGTGAAAATTGTCATTCTAGGTCGTAAACCCTAGGAAAGCATACAATTTTCCACCTTCCAAGGTGTAAGAAGAAAGTTACAAAAAATGTATATAAAAACAAGACATTTTGTAAAAGAAAAGTTTACCTAGATATACACATACACCACAACCAATTTATCTTACTATATTCTATATTATGTCATGCATCTGTATAGGTACATATATTTCATTTTACACCTTATGATTTTTGGCCACACACAAAGTTGCAATTTGAAATGTATATTGTTTTTTTCAACCTACACAAGTTTAGTTCATGTTGTGTAAGATGTTCTTTTTCTACTCATTTCAAGTTATGTCAAAAGAATGGTTGGATTAGACAACCATTTTTAGGTAAAAGATGTATATCAACCTAAAATAAAGTAAACTCTTCATTTAATTTTGATGTAGGGCTGTAATTTTGATTTCATTGTGTATGTCCACTTACAGGTTGAACAACAATATGTGTTGTTCAGCTTACACACAATTACATCATGCTTCGTAGGATGTGTTATGAATTTATACCTAACCTAATTCACTCAATACTGATTCATTATTTTATCAATAGATGCAAACAATGTGTGATTATTTTGAGGTTGGTGGTGGCAATGCAATCATATTCTTTTTCATTTGAGGTTATCACCAAGTTCTTGGTTGAATTCTCAACCTTTATTCTCACATATTAGATAGACACATACACCACAACCAAGATGTCTTGCAATAATTTTTAATTTGTTTGTGCATATTTAGAAGTAATTACATATCAATATGCATGTTATAGTTTTAGGCTATATAGAAATCTCCAACTTGAATTACACATTGTGTTGTTCAACTTGAACAACTTTAGTTCAAGCTTTGTAAGTGTCTTGAAATACACATGCACCACAAGAAATGTGTCTTGATATACACATGCACCACATGCACCACAAGCAATGTGTCTTGAAATAGTATACATTTTTGTATGTGTCTATATAAGTAATTACATATCAATATACAAGGTACAATTTTATGCTATACACAAAGTTGCAGTTTTTGAACTACACAACTTTAGTTCATGCTTTGTAAGATGTGATTTTCTTTCTCTTTTCATGTAATCTCAAAGGATTGGTTATATTTTACAACCTTCCTCCTTAGGTGAAAGAGCTATGTGTACCCCAAATAAATTGAACTCTTCATTTTATGTCCATGTAGGTCTATGATTTTACATTCATTATATATTTGCACTTGTAGGTTGACTTGCACATCATGCTTCTCAATATGCATTGGATTACATCATGATTCCTAGGATTTTTTTCACATTTACCTCTATATCTATTCACTCAATAACTGATTCAATTTTTTATCAATAGAGGAAAACAACATGTTATTTATTTGACATTGGTGGTAGCAATACAAGCACACTTTTTAACATTTGGGGTTTTCACAAAGATTTCAATTGACTTCTTAACCTTTCATCTCACGTAACAGCTACACACATGCACAACAACCATGTTTCTTGCAATATTTTGTATTTTTTTATGCATCTCTAGAATTAATTATATATCAATATGTATATTACAATTTAAAGCTATATAGAAAGTTACTAATTGAACTACATATTGTGTTGTTCAACTTGCATAACTTTACTTCATGCTTTGTAAAGTGTTATTTTCCTACTCATTTCATGTTACCCCTAATGGATGGTTGGATACCAAAATCTTCCTCCTTAGGTCAAAGAGGTTCGTACACCCAGATAAATTGAAATATTCATCGAATATCCATGTAGAGTCGCGTTTGTGCTTTCATTGTGTATGTTCACTTGTAGGTTGAACTACACATTGTGCTTTTCAACTTGCATTGTCTTACATTGTTTTTCCTAGGATTTTTTTCACATTTATGCCTATCTTAATTCAGTCAATTATTGATTCATTATTATTTTTAACTAATGTAAACAACTTGTTATTTGTTTGAGATTGGTGGCAACAATGCAAGTGCATTTTTTATGTTTGAGGTTTCAAAAAATGTTTAGGTTTACTTCTTAACCTTTCATCTCTACTAACAAATACACACACACTAGGACCAATGTGTCTTCCAATATTCTACAATTTTTCCTACATCTATACAAGTAATTACATATCAATATGCATGTTGTAGTTATAAGCTATATAGAAATTTGCAGGTTGAACTACCCATCGTGTTGCTCAACCTACACAACTTTAGTTCATGCATTTTTAGATGCACTTTTCCTACTCATTTCAAGTTAACCTAAATGGATGGTTGGATATGACAACCTTCCTTTTCAGGTAAAAGAGGTATGTGCACCCCAAATAATTTGAATTATTCCTTTTATGTCCATGTAGGGATGTGATTTTGGCAAAGGTTTTAATAAACTTCTTAAACTTTTGTCTCGTATATAAGATACACACATGAACCACAACAAATGTTTCTCATAATAATATATTTTTTTTGATGCATATTTAGATGTAATTACATATCAATATTCATGTTATATAGCTATAGACTATATAAAAAGTTGCAGATTAAACTACACATCGTGTTATTCAACTTGCACAACTTTACTTCATGCTTTGTAAGATGTGATTTTCTAGCTCATTCCAAGTACCCCAAACAGATGGTTGTATTTCACAACCTTCCTCCTTAGGTAAAATATTTTTGTGCACACCAAATAAATTGAACTCTTTATTAAATGTCAATGAAAGTTTGCAATTATTCTTTCATTGTGTATGTCCACTTGTAGTTTGTAAAAACTATGCTTATCAACCTACATGTTGGATTACATCATGTTTCTTAGTATTTTTTTAAAATTTATTCATCTATTAATTCACCTAATTACTAATTCATTATTTTTCAACAACTGCAAATAATCTACTATTTGTTTGAGGTTGGTGGCAATAATGCAAGACCATTTTTTACATTCAAGCAAATAATCTACTATTTGTTTGAGGTTGGTGGCAATAATGCAAGACCATTTTTTACATTCAAGGTTTTGAAAAAGGTTTTGGTTGACTTCTTAACCTTTCATATCAAGTAAAAAATATGCACATGCACCATAACTAATGTTTCTTCCAATATTCTATAATTTTTCCTACATTTGTACAAGTAATTATATGAATATGGATGTTACAATTCTATGCTATATAGAAAGTCCCAAGTTGAACTGCCCATCATGTTGTTCAACTGCACTTTATTTCATGCATTGTACTTGATGCACTTTCCATATACATTTTAAGTTACCCAAAATAGATGGTTGGATATCACAACCTCCGCATTAGGTAAAAGAGGAATGTCCAACCCAAATAATTTTAACTCTTAATTTTATGTCCATGTAGGGCTATGATTTTACTTTCATTGTGTATGTTTACTTGCAAGTTAAAGTACACACTAGGTTTTTCAACTTTTATTGGAATTTTTCATGGTCCCTAAGATTTATTTAACATTTATGTCTATCTTGATTCACTCAATTAATAATTCATTATTTTATCAATAGCTACAAACAACACATTATTTTTTGTACATTATTGGTAGCAATGCAAGCACATTTTTTGACATTTTTAGTTTTTACAAAGGTTTCACTTGACTTCTTAACCTTTATTCTCACATAAAATATACACACATGCACCACAACCAAAATGTCTTGAAATGTTATATATTTTTTATGCATATCTAGATGTAATTACGTATCAATATGCACATTATAGTTTTAGGCTATATAGGAAGTTGTAAGTTGAGCTACACATCATGTTGTTCAACTTGCACAAAATTTACTTCATTTTTTGTAGTATGTTATTTTCCTAATCATTTCAAGTTACCCCAAATGATGGTTGGATTTCACAACATTCCTCCTCAGGTAAAAGAGGTTTGTGCACCCCAAATATACTAAACTCTTTATTAAATGTCCATGTAGTGCTACAATTGTGCTTTCATTATGTATGTCCACTTGTAGGTTGAACTACACAATATTATTTTCAACCTACATTACATTACACTATGTTTCCTAATAGTTATTTCACATTTATTCTTATCTTAATTTAGTCAATTACTGATTCATTATTTTATCAACAAATACGAGAAAATTTTCTATTTATTTGAGGTTGGTGGTGGCAATGTAAGCACATCTTTTGACGTTCAAGGTTTACACCAAGGTTTTGGTTGACTTACTAGCCTTTCATATCAAGTAATAAATACACACATGTACCACAACCAATGTCTTACAATATTCTATAATTTTCCTGCATTTGTACAAGTAATTACATATGAATATGCATGTTATAGT
The DNA here is from genome assembly GCA_007258455.2 of Sequoia sempervirens. Lineage (NCBI taxonomy): Eukaryota > Viridiplantae > Streptophyta > Pinopsida > Cupressales > Cupressaceae > Sequoia > Sequoia sempervirens. The sequence continues at coordinate 12,663 of VDFB02333469.1, forward strand.
TCTAGGCTATATAGAAAGTTGCAGGTTGAACCACCAATTGCATTTTTCAACCTACACATCTTTAGTTCATAGATTATAATATTCACTTTTCATGTGCATTTCAAGTTACCATAAATAGATGGTTTGATATCACGACCTTTCTCCTTACATAAAAGAGGTATGCACACCCCCAAATAATTTGAATTCTTTGTTTTATTTCCATGAAGGGCTACAATTTTACTTTTACTATATATATCCACTTGCAAGTTAAACTAGACACTATGTTTTTCAACTTGCATAGGATTACATTATGGTTCCATGAATTTGATTCAAATTTATTCTTATCTTGATTCACTCAATTAATGATTTATTATTTTAACAACAAATGCAAACAACGTGTTATTTGTTTAACATTGGTGGCAACAATGCAAGTATATTTTTTTACATTCGTGGTTTTTACAAAGGTTTCGGTTGACTTCTTAACCTTTCTTCTCACATATTAGATAGACACATACACCACAACCAAGATGTCTTGCAATTTTTTTTTTATGCATCTTTAAAAGTAATTGCATATCAATATGCATGTATAGTTTTAGGCTATATAGAAATCTCTAGCTTCAACTACACATTGTGTTGTTCAACTTGAACAAATTTAGTTGAAGCTTTGTAAGTTGTTCTTTTCATGCTCATTTCAAGTTACCCCAAATGCACGGTTATATTTGACAACCTTCCTCCTCAGGTAAAAGAGGTATGTGTACCCCAAATAAATTGAACTCTTCATTGAATGGCCATGTAGAACCTATTGCAAGATGGTGTGTCCCTTGTTCTTCTTGGTGAAGCATGGCGCTTGGGTTCATGACATGGCTTAACCACCTCCTGTGGATCTTGTATAAATCTGGCAGTTGTATCGAGCATTAACAAGTCGATCTTTTGGTGCAACAACAACCACCAATGCAATAATTTCTATTAGAGCTGAGGTCACAAGTTTGAACCCATCACTTGCACTTGGGGGGATTGTTGCAAGATGGCATGTCCGTTGGTCTCCTTGATGCAACATGGCGCTTGGGTTTGTGACATTTCTTAACCACCTCCCATGGATCTTGTATAAATCTAGTGGTTGTATCGGGCATTAATAGGTCAATCTTTTGGTGCAACAACAACCACCAATGCAACAAAACTATGATTTTTCTTTCATTATATATGTCCACATGCATGTTGAATTACACACTAGATCATTCTCAACTTGCATTAGATTACATCATGGTTCCTAGGATTTGTTTCACATTTATGCCTATCTTAGTTCACTCAATTACTAATTAATTATTATGTCAATAGATCCAAGGAACTTGCTATTAGTTTAAGGTTGGTGGCATCAATTCAAGCATATTTTTTTACCTTAAAGGAATAATTCCTACCTTTTATAGGATGGGGAGATAATGAATTTATGGAAAATTCTAAAGGACCTAGAAGTGAAAGATATAGGGGATGGAATCTGTCATTTTTCTTCTCATGATTTGGAGTGGATTCCTATTGGCATGGAAGATGACACTGTCACTAACCTTGTTACAACAATTCATTTTTGCATACTTGAAGCTTTGGTTCTAGGGGAAGCATTTCTTGAATGTTTCAAAGCTTAATTTCTCCAGACAAGCCATAGAGTGAATTAGATTGAGAAATACAAATATCACATCAAAATCATGTATTCATGGTTTGTAGCTTCAAATATTCATGTGTACGATTACACGATCTTTATTTTTTATTTATTAAAGGCTATAAGATAATTCATTCTTTGTAGCTATTGGTGTGCATTTCCTAATGACCATGGGAAAAAGCCTCCAACAAAGCAAAGAGTGTGATTTTTTTTGAAAAAAAAGTTTTTCAATGCCACTTTTTTGTAAAGGTTATGTACGATAGACTTGATGTAGCATATCTTATTTATAATGAAATGTTTCATGTTAATGCGAATGGTTAATTTTATCATGGCATGGAGGACACAAGCATAAGTTACATTCTTGATTTTCCCTAAGTCTTTCCATAGAATGCAAAATCTATACTGAAAGTCTTTTCCTCACGGATATGAGTGTGGATGCTATAATGGAGAGACATATAATAGATCTTGTTTTTTATGGAATTTTTAGTAAGAGAGATAAATTATTAACCAAAACAAATGTAATTAATGCTCAAAGAAGGGTGTGTTCTATACACTCTTAGAAACATGCCAATGATTCAACATGTATCATAGTGTGGTATGTGTAGGAGAAGGAAACATTATCTTACTTTTAGTTGCCTCATGGAACCACCACACCTTTCATATTGGGATTTAGACTCCATGGATGCTTGAGGTGATGGTTTGCCACTCCCATGATTAAATAATCTTAATGGATTCCATGTTTTCCACAAAAAAATTCAGAGTGAGGTATTACAAGGAAAAAAACATTTTCTTTGTATTCTCAATGATCTTATTGACTATATACATGATATTAATTATGTTAAATTTTTATGTGTATGGTACCAATTATATATACTTCTCTTAATTTTGATGAGAAAAAAAGAGGTGTGTCCATTCTATAGTTCATGTCCTCATGAAACAAGATTGAGGAAATTTATGGATGGCTAGTAGAGGTGCATTGATGTGAAAAAGAAGCCAAAAATATTGAAGAATAAATTTTTTTTTAGTGATGATACCAATGTAGAAACTCAAGCCATATATTATGTGCATTTTGCATTCATTTGTATTCTTTTCTCATGTTATTGTATTTTTCAATGCCACATTCTCATTTGAATCAGTATTCAACAATTTCCTACATATTGTGTATCATGGCTATTTATGGATGTCATATGGTCCCATGCATTTGACATGTTCATAGGGATTGGTTAAAAAAAATAGATAAGTATGCCACAAAAGAGAGGGAAATGTTGATCTTTTGGAAACTTGGGATGATTATGATGACCATGGATGATAGCAATTAGAACACTCTTCAACTTTTGAACAATTTTTTTGAGGAGATCAAGGATCAATCTTGGTTTCAAGAGTACTTCAAGAAGTTCTAGTGTGATGGACATGGTTGTATTGGTGCATTGAATTTTTTTATCACTTTATTGGATTCTCAACAATGACATATTATGATTTTACCTCTAACAAATCATGGCTTACTTTTTTTTCCCTTCAAATTTATAGCCATGTGGGTGAAAAACTCTAGAAAATTCCCATGTGCTAACTAGGATAATGTGCAAGAAAATGCACAAGGTGAATGAACCATTTGAAATGTAAGAAAATAGGGTGTTTTAAAATATGGGGTGCACCAAATATGATAAGGAATGGACCTATATTCCTCTATTTCATTATGAAATGAGATCCACACAATAAAATGACTATCAACCCTTAGGTGAATCAAATTAAGGTGAGAATCTTCAGATTTCCCAATGACTAAAGGACAGGGGTCAAGGTCAAACAACACTTTAGGGAGAAAAACTAAAAATACTAATTCAAGACCAAATTGCAATCTAACACTTGGAACAACAAGATTAGGCTCAATAGTGATAGAACCAAAATATGGAATGTAGATCAGAGAAGGGAAGAAGCATGTGTATCAGTCACCAAAAGTAAGTTTTTGAAGCTAATCTAAGACTCATTCGCCCAAGGGTGAATGGGTCTTGAGTTAGGGTTTCTCTGCAACCTGTGAGAGCCTCTGGCCCTATCTCTACACTTCTAGATTCTCTAGGTTTCAAGTTTGGAAAGAGAGAAATAGATTTTGTAGAGTTTCGATGAGAAGATGACAACTTTGACAACTTTTTGCAACTTTGACAATTTCTTCAATTTCACTCTTCAAAAGATTTTCAAGATTTCTTCCACCTAAATTTGCAATCACAAATAGAGAGGGAAAAATGTTTTTTTTTTGGTGAATGGGAGTTTTCTTTGGTCAAACCCTATTTGGGTAATCAAACCTTGAAATGAAATGAAACATGGAAGAGGGAATGAAGAAGGAACAAAGCAATGTTACCACTCAAAAAACCCTTACATAAACCTTGTAATGCAGATTTGTAACTTGCATGAAATGGATTCAATGGATGTGGATCCCAAACTTTGAATCTTGCTTGAAATAATGCTTTGAATGCTTGAATGGATCATGAAACCTACATCACCATATTAGCTCCAATAACATGCTTGATGCAAGAAGACTTTGACATGAAAATTGGATCTTGATATCTGCAATAAAACTTTGTTAAATATTCTCTTGAATACCTTGAATTTATCTTGAATTCTAACTTGATCTCTTGAAAATTACTAGCAAAAATCTTAGATGAAACATAGTGAAATAACCCTATATTTATAGCTATGTATCCTTAATTTCCTGAAATTCAAATATCACAAGCCGACATTTGAATATAGATTTGATAACATTAAAATATTGCCAAAGACAATTTAAATTTGGGTCCTAGGTCTAAGGGACAACCCATTCACCCATGGGCGAATGGGTCCTAGGTCCCTAAACCTAGGACACACATTGCTCAATGAGAATTATTATGTTAAGTCATTAATGAATGTTGGGTTTCCTCTTCAAAAAATGTAATTAATAGGCTTGGTAAATGAATTAAAGGGACAATTAAGGATAAGTAAGCTCAATTATTTAAAGGAGCCCTAAATAAGTGTGAAAGTGTAAATAAATATATTTTACAACACTAAATTAAGGCACAATTAAGTCCAAACTAAGAGGGCCCAAACAAGTGTGAAAATTTAAATAGGATACATTTTTCTACACTACACCATTTATATTAAATAAACTTATATATATAATGAAACCATTGTATAGGAAGAAAAAAGAACTACAACATTTTGGTTTTTTGAAGAACTATAATATGCAACATATTCAATCTAGTGTGTAGAGGGAAAAATAAATTATTGGTTTTGATTGCATTCCATATGACACACAACTTGGATGTTGTTGGGTAAAAAGTTAAAGTTCATGTGGCTGGTATGTGGTTAGAACATTTTTCCACCACCTATATGTTTGTGATTTCCTCTGGAGTCTCCAAGGAACACTTGCAATCATGTTCTTAAGGTTGTTGAACTAACAAGAATATTATCTAACTATGCAGTAGTGGTCCTTGATAAGTGAATTGAATTTTGAAGTTCTTCATTTTATGCAAGAAAAATATGTTTTCTTATTTCAATTTCCTTATACAATTTTTACATGTGCTGCAATGTAGATGATAAATGTGTACCCATTGATAGTGGGACACTATTGAATGATACATTTTCAAATTGGGTGTCTAAGAAAATATAATTAATCTTCTCACCGCTACATAATCTCCTCCTATTAGTGATGAACATGTTGTACATATGCAAACATTGCCAATTTGGATGGGTTCAAATTAAATCTTGAAGAAAGTGATGCATACATTTTCGCAATATGATGAACAAGTAGAATCATATGCATACTATGTGAAGAGGTTTATAGTGAATCTTCAAAAATAAAAGGCATTGTCCTTTGATTTCATTCAACATTTCAATCTAGAAAAAAACTAGCACTATTAGCATGCATCCATGGTTTAGTGCAACCAAAGTTCATGCTCTATGTGCAACACATTCTATGAAACCTACTGCATAAATATCAAACAATCAAACTCTCAAGAAAAGAGGTCATACTAAAAATGGACAATGATGAATATGAGTTTGAATTCAACAAAGAATATTGTCAATTATATTTTCTAGGAGAGCTTAATTCTACTCTAAAAAAATTGGATGAAGAGATAGAAAAGAATGAAGATATCTACTTTGAAATTGAAAAGTACATAAGAAAATTGGGAAGCTAAAAGTATGATTGAAGAAGGAAAAATAATTGAAGAGTGCATGAATATCAGGCTCATTGATTAGACTATTGAATGCTTAAAGCTTGAATAGGAGATTGTCTCCTTAAGAAAAGAATTGGAAAAAGATAAAGAACAAATTGACAAAGGGTTGGAGCTGAAAGGAGGTTTTGAAATTCTTGATGAGTTAATTAACTCTCAAAAGCCATGAAAAGAAAAATATGGTCTTGGTTTTGAAAAAGGGAGAAGTATTATAACTAGTGCATCTCTAAGCCTATATGATAATTTCAAAGTAGAAGGAAAGTCTAAAATGAAGGAGGAGAAAGCTTTGACTAAAGAACCTAAGAAGAATGCCTTTGAAGATGCAAAGATATATCAAGATAGCAAGAATGAAGATTGATTCATTCCTATTTGGAGACAAAGAAGATTCAAAGGTCCACCTACTAGACAACATGCCCCTACTAGGTTCAATCAATATTTTTAAGGTCATTATTTTTCTTCCAATAAATTTGGGAATAAGGTTATTGATTGTAGATCTAGGCAAAGAAGGAATGATTACATGGGTAGAAGATCATTTTTTCCTCAAAGATGGGTATGTGCAAGATCATCATAGAAAAAATAGGCCGTTAAGTGGCAAAAAAATTAGAAAAATCAGAGTTAGGAAACTTGACGTAAAAATTTGAATAAGTTATTCATATTATTTCAAAAATATGTAAGAATAGAATCTGTAGCAAATTGAATGTAGTTTCTAAACTACTAGGTTTATTTTATTTTTTAAAAATCTATTTGGTGAAAATTTGAAATTTCAATGCAGTAGTACTTAAATTTTAGGGAAAAAAATAAAAAGTAGGTGTCTGTCTGACCACCCTAACCACAATAAAATGATAATAGGGTCTGTGCAGGATCATGATGGGCCAAAAAGTGGTGATATCATGGGTATGTGTAGGGTATGTGGCTGACAAAATTTTTTTACCCAAAATTGATGAAACGAAAAGGGTTTTTTAAAGGATATTCTCAGTTTTCCACCAATATAAAGTATGTTTTACTTTGAATTTAGTAAATAATTACTAATCATTTTCTATTTGAATTACGACAAAACTCCTGACTGATAGGATGATTGAAAAACATCTATAGCTTTCAAACGGTATCACATTTTTTGAATCCAAAACATGTGTCACATTGTATGCTTTGCATACTATAGGATTAAAAAAAGAAAATTGAATTTCATGAAGTTTTGACCAAGTTAAGGTGGTCAGACATATGAGTTTTTATATTTTTTTTAAGTTGTAACAAAACATTTATAATTAATTATTTACTTAGAAAAAAATTACAAAAATATATGCATCACATCATGACATGAGTCCTCTAATTATATCTAAAATCTTATCATTTTATTGTGGTTATGGTGGTTAGACAGACACCTACTTCTTATTTTTTCCCTAAAATTTAAGTAATACTACATTGAAATTTCAAATTTTCACCAAATAGATATAGTTTTTTTAAAATAAACCTAGTAGTTTAGAAACTACATTCAATTTGCTACGATTCTATTCTTACATATTTTGAAATAATATAGATAACTTATTCAAATTTTTATGTCAAGTTGCATAACTCTGATTTTTTTGAATTTTTCGCTACTTAAGGGCCTATTTTTTCCATGATGATCCTACACATACCCAATATTTTTTTATAAGATTTTAGATATAAGTAGAGGACTCATGTCCCGATGTGATGCATATTTTTTTGTAATTTTTTTTCAAGTGAATAATTAATTATGAATTTTTTATTACAACTTTTAAAAAATATAAAACTTGTATGTTTGACCACCTTAACTTGGTCAAAATTTCATGAAATTCATTTTTAAAATTCTATAGTATGCGAAGGATAGAATGTGACACATGTTTGATTCAAAAAATGTGATACCTTTGAAAGCTATAGATGTTTTCAATCAGCCTATCAATCAAGACTTTAGTCGTAATTCAAATAGAAAATGAATAATAATTATTTATTAAATTAAAAGTAAAGCATAATTTATATCGGTGGAAATCTGAGAATCTCCTTTAAAAACCCTTTTCATTTCATCAATTTTTGGTGTAAAAAAAGTTGTCAACCACATACCCTACACATACCCATCATATCGTCACTTTTTGGCCCATCATAATCCTACACATACCTAGATATGGTTTTGTTTCATTTCATGGTTATTGATATGCTTGCAACAATTTGGTCATAAGGCTATTGAGTGTAAAACTAATTCTAGAAGGAAAAACTCTATTTTGAAACACAACATTATGTGCTACAAATGCAATAAGGTTGGGAATATAGTAGAATTTTGTAGAAGTGGTTTTGTGAAGCCACCTGTTTAGAAGTAGAAGAAGGAATTAACAAAGAAGGGTAATGAAAAATATTTGGAAAGAAAATTAAGGTTAGAAAAATGAGAAGGATGATTTCACACTTGTGCATTTTGTAAAAGATCTTGTTGCAAACTGAAATAGAGCATTATCTTAGGGGAAGATATGATTTGCAAACCTTGTAGCTCCTTAAAAGGATAATATGCTATAAGTTTTATCATAAAAGAATAATTGGATTAGATCTTTTGATGAGCAAGTCTGCTAAAAAATGATGATCTTTTTGATTAAGGTTCTAAAGCAATTGAATATTTTGCAGAGGTATGCTAAGAATCATAGTATCCATGTGATGACACAAATATTTTTGGAAAATGTTTTACCTAACAAGTGTGAATGTATTTATGATAAAAAGTTAGGGAATTTGAAAGTATTTTTATGTGATTTTTGTATCATTTGATCTCATTTTCAATCAAAAGAGTTTATCTTTGGAGCTTTTAGTTCTAAAGATAAAATTGATCCTCTAGAATACAGTTAAGAGCCTAGGATATCTCAAAGATCTTCAATTATCGCATGTACTTCGTAGCCCTTTAGATCAACTCAATCATCTGGTGGAAGAAGAAAAGTTGCATCTATTACTCCACCATAGAAGAAAGCCACAAATTTTATGAAACCAAGACATAAGCAAAAGGAAAAGATGAAGAAGACAAATACTGATGGAGGAAGAAGATATTGTAACTGAGGAAATTTAGATGGCGTTAGCTTATCAAATAATAAACATCAAAAATCCAAAGAGGCTATCAAGAACAATGGAAAATCAAAACAAAGAATGATTATACCTTCCTTTCCTTCCATGCTTCACCTTCATAGCACCTTCTTACTTGTTGGATGTTGTGTTGCCCTCAGATCGAACATGCGAGCAATCTGCAAATGTCTAAGACCTACAACAAGCTTTGAAGGATTTATGCAATGTCTAAATGCCTATGACTATGACAATGTCTATGAAAATAATGACTACTAATGCCAAATGACTATAATGACTATTAAATTAAAAATGAAGTTGTCGGATCCCGAAATTATGAGCAAAATTGTCTTTTATAGAAAACATAATTTTGAGTGGACGGATGAGATTAATTGATGACAAGAACCTAAAATGAAAGGTCCAGATTAAGTTTGAGAATCCCTAATTAGGTTTAGGGAAAATTCATTAATCGAACAGTCAAAATAATATCTTAGATAATCGGATCGACGGTGGAGAATAAATGAGACAAATTAATTAGAAAATAAAGATTTTTGAAAATCAAGAAGATAAAGATTGCCTGATTTGCGAGATTCAAAAAATCAAGAAGATAAGATTTGAACTGAAAATCAGATTTGGAAAATCAAGAATCTGCCTGATTACTTATTTTTGGAAGATTAGTTAACAATTTGAATTAAATTAATTCAAATTAATGATTTTATGAGACAATAAATAATCTTTTTCAGATTATTTACCAAAATGGACTGACAGTTAAGATTGTGATGACATTTTAAATAATCGATTTATTTAAAATGAGAGGAATATTAAATTGGAAATTAAATAATTAAAGATAATTATTTAATTTAGCAGATAAGATTAATTAATTAAATAAATTAATCAATTTATTTAATTAAGAGGATTAGTGACATATTAAATAAATGAATGTAATTCATTTACTTAATAATCAGGAAGAATTAAATGCAGAAAGGGAAATTAAATAAATTAATAAATTTATTTAATTAAAGGAAGATTTAGAAAGTTAATGACGTATTTAATAAATAAATAAAATTTATTTTATTAATAATCATGAAGAATAAATGACATGAATTAATTAAATAATTATGAATTATTTAATCAATAGTCGAATGAGGACCAAAGACATAATTAAATGTCATAATTATACTAGGACAAAAGTGGTAAAAATGAAGCTTGCAGGCCTAGGTCATTTTTAGGTGTCTACATTTTGCCCCTCTTTGTCATAATGTAGCATGTCGTATTGTGACAAAGAAAATAAGTCAAAAATATGCCCCAGTACAAAATAAGATGAGGAAGAATGATGAGGAGGGTTATGGTATGCCCCCTCGAGAGGAAAGACAGGTTCCAAGAACATGGGTGTGCTCTCGAAATTGATGAGAAGACTTAGAATATGAAGAGACAAAGAAATGTTAGTGCAAAAGATATGGATGATGATATGGATGCAATGCTTATATGAGATGGGTGAGAGAAGATGACATGACTAAAGGAGATGCATGTAAGTTCCTAGACCAAATCCTTCAAAGCTTTACTGTAGGACTTTTTAATATTTATTGCTCTTAATCATCATTGGGCGGTAAAAATGACACAAATGGACAACAAACACCATGATATGACGTAGACCAAGGTGTGCAAGGTCATCCACTTGAAAAATAGATAGTCACAGACAAGGAATTTCCTAACTCATACTAAGGGCGAAGTTGCCCTAGTCTTTTTGTCAAGACAATCCACAGACAACAGTCAAAGAAAATAAAATAGGCCAGGAGACGTCATTGCACCTCTAAATCCTTCATGGGACATTCTTGAGGTAGCTAGTAACATGACCAAAAAGACAAGACAATAAAAATATAAGATAAAATAGCCAAGATAGTCAAAAAAATAAGCTAAGATAGACTAGAAAGATTAACACCCAAAATTGTCCTCTTGCAACACCTGTCTCGACATTTCATCATTTAGGCATCTTGTAGCATGTTTTGCCCTAGATACCCATGTCATCATCTAATTAGTTAAATAAATCATATTTATTTAACTAATTTCATTTATTCCCTTCCTTTAATGTTAATTAAATAATTTATATTATTTAATTAATTAAATCATTTCTAATGTTAATTAAATAAGTTATATTATTTAATTAATGAAATCATAAATTCAATGTTAATTAAATAAATCCAAAATTTATTTAATTAATAAAATCCTAAAAAGATCTTCTCACTTTCTTTCCAAATTTGAACTCATGTGTATCTAATTAATTAATTTAATTAGATAATTCATCAATTATCGTTCTCATCTTTTTTAGGTTTTATTTCCTTTGAAAGAGAATCAAAATCTTTCTATCTTTTTTGAAATCTTATCTCATCTCGTTGTATTTCCTCTTTTGTCAAAAATCAAATCCTTGTCGAATCTTGTCAAATCTTATCTTCATCAATGTCACGGCTCTATAAATGTGGCCTCTCACAATCCATTTAGGGGGTTGATTCGTCTAACATCCAGACTCTATCAAAATTAGTCTTCTGTCTCTATCTATCATTCTCTACATTTTCCATTTTCATCGTCAAGTCGTTATGCTGCAAGAATGAGAACTCAACATTCCTCCATTGTCAACCCTTCAAAATCTCGCATTCTCATGCAGGTGGAGAAGAGCAATGGAGATAAATCAAGTCTAGCCTGGAGATTGGTTTGCTTTGCTTTCTTGTTTTAATTTTCATGCTAGTTTGTACTCTATTATGCTTGATAGGAATTAGTTAGATTATTGTTTTCATTAAACATTAAATCTGCTAATTTTTACCCTATCTACATTTGGTGAACCCAACGTTAATCCTTTGATATAGCTTACCTTTTGCAGGTTTTATTGACATTTTATTGCAGATCTGCCAGTTTTTGGACAAAATCGCAGGTTTTACAAAGTTCTTCATATCTTCTACACAGCTGCGAATTTTTTTACAATATTTTTATAAAATCTTTTACATCATTTCAAGAGGCTACATTAAAAAAAATAAAGGGTTTATAATAATTTTTGTGGAAGTTATTTTGATTTTAATTATTTTCATAAAATTTATTTTCTGGACACAAATCGATGAATTTTTTAGAAATTTTTATATTTTTGGAAATCTCATGAAATTCTAATGGGGGTCTATGTTTTACATATTTAGTTTAGAGGTAAAATCCAATGCAAAAAAATTTGATCTTCATTTTCTATATGGTTTTCACAAATCCACATTTCTGAGAGCAAAACAGGGAATTTTTCTTACTTCTTTACATTTCTGGAAAGCTCTTAGAAAATTAATAGTGGTCTCTTCTTTGATTTTTCATTTTTCAGATAAAAAAAATTGTCAAATACTAAAATCTAATTCGGCTGTCAAAAATATCTAAAATTGAAATTTTCTGATGAACTTGTCTTTTTCTTTTTTCTTTGGCTGCTTTATAATATTGTTTTTTGATCTTGTAGGTGATTATAAGAAGCTATAGTAGCAGCAATATCAGTCATAGACAGAAGATTGGAAAGCAAAAACTTCCAGGTGCACTCGTTTAATCTTTCACCTCTTAATCATTGTTTGTCACACATTTGGATTTGGGCTCTTAAAATGAATCTTGTTTTCAATCACATATCAAAAATTGAGGCTAAAATTAACTATTGTCTTCAATCACACATCTTGATTTGGGGATAAAAAGAACAAGTGTTTGAATTTTTTTATAAACATTGTAATTTTTTTAAAGGAAATTAATCATTGTGAGTGTGAATCAAGTGTGTGTGTGATCACAAGCACCTCACTTGGTTTTCTTTTGTCAAACCCTTTCTAGGAGGCCTGCTAGGGGATTTCATCACCCCTAGGGATGACCTCAATCGAAGTGTGAATCGAAAGACACGCTTGTTTGGAAGTTAAAATTTTTGTCACTCTTGGCTAAGCCCCAAAGAACTTTATACCTTTGGGAAGTGAAGGTGAAGGGTGGGTTACCCCTTTCTCCTAGCCGTCTGGCAGGATCTTTCTTTCAAATCATCCTTAGTCAACCTTGTGAAAACTAGCTTGAAACCTAATTGGCCATACCCACTTGACTAGTTCTAGGACTTGTTGATGTGTCTCCTTCAAATGTGTGCTTAATAATCACATTCATAATTTCAAATTCAAACTCACTTATGTGTCTTGCGTGAGTGATTTATGTGTGTACATGTGTGATCATTCATTTAAACATTTCCAAATCAAGCTAAACACCAAACACATAAAGATAAGTCACTCTACACGTTCTTCCAACACATTCATATCCTATCACTTTCATCCTAATCAATTCAAGTCATCCAATCTAATCATTCCACATCATCACCAACCCGGTCCTAGTCACCACTTGTCAAAATGGTCATAACCATAAACAAGCCCAATCCTAATCATAAGCCCAAAATCATAATCCAAGGGGGCTATCCCTCTAGGAAAAATCATGAGACAAAACCTAAGCCCGAGCTCATAATTCAAGGAGTCCCTTTCTATAGTTCAAATAATGAAACAAAACCAAAACCTAAAATCATACTTTGAGGGGCTTCTCCTACCACTGCTAATGATTACATGAATGATGTTACATACTTTGAGGAACAAATCGATGTGCAAGAGCTTACACACATGTGTGACACCATGCCTACATTCTAACACAAAGCCCTAGCATCCCAACTTCAAAACCTCCTTCAGACACTTCATCAAATACCCCAACCCTTAGACCACCAAACCATACAAAGCCTTCGAACCCTCTTCCAAGATTTTCAACAAATTAAATCACATCAAATCCAACACCTCCTAGCTCAAGCCAATCATTTCATTGCCACTTGTCAAATCCGACAACCACAACATCATCCCCTATCCATTCATTGTCACCCTTCCACCTCATACCAATCTAATCCATCCACTTCTTCGCATGTCAATGCCACATCAACCTATCAAGCCACATCACGACAAACACATGTGACTTTAAGTTCTACCTTGCAACAAGGCCAATCTTCCTTATGTTCTAATGCAACCATTGACAAGGGGAATACCAATCTAGCACATGCACCCTATAACTTTATCATACCATCCTCCAATCAAAATCAAAACCCTAAGCCAACACCTTCCACCCCTACACCTCCAAGGGATGTGACCCAAAGGCTACAAGAAAGGAATCCATTGTCACCATGTCATTCAAATCATATACTTGAACATACAAAAGAGTTCTCAAACATCATGCCAAGTCCTTCAAGTCAACCATGTCATCCTCAACCCCTTGGACCAATTCAAGAGTCTCCCTTCATAAGTCCAAGTCACCCTCTTTCATGCTCCTATGTCATTGACCATCAAGAACATGTCAATTCTCTCCATGAGAAGTCCCCTTCCACTTCCATTCAAGCAACCAAAGAGTTATGCCAAGAGTCTACTCCTAAGAATGTGGAAACATCAAGCCCTAGTCCTAATCAAGATCAAATCATTTTCATCCAACCCATCCATAATCTATATCATTTTTATGATCAAGATGATATCCATAATGATGAAGAGCCTATCCAAGAGCAACTTGATCCTATACCCATCCATGAGAAAGATATTCCAAATTCACCTCCACCTAGTCCTATCCATGATCCATCAACATTCACTTCCTTTGATGAGACAAGTGCCTCCCAAGCACACATAGAAGATCAAACAAATACCTTGGATCTAAGTGAACACAATGATAATCAAGATCCCAATGATCCCATGTTACCCACTATCGACCCCATAACAAGTCCTCCATCATATCCTATTGGTCTTTCTACCATCATTCATGAATGTTCCTCCTTCAAACAACAACAACCATTATCTTCTCCATCCAATAAGGAACTCATGTCTAGTGTTTCACCTACACCTAATCCCATTGTCCATTGCACACTCCAAAATATGAACCACCAAGGTAAAGGTTTAGGCCTTCATGAACAAGGTATTTTGGAGCCCATCCATGTCAAAGTCCCTCCATGCTCTTATGGCCTTGGACATATATATCAAGGACACCAATCTCAAGATGTTGGTATTTCCTCCATGCATCCTAAGCTCACTTTCCATCACAAAGCCTATCATATGCCTAAAACATATGTTTCCATTCCACCACCGTCATCCTACAAATGTCAAAAGCATGTGACCATACACTTCCCTCCATCCACTCTACCACCATTGCTTCCAACCCCTAATATCCCTCCATCCACTTTACCACCATTACTCCCAAGTCCTAATATACCTACCATTCAATCCACTTATCCATTTATCCATAAATCCTCTAAACATCTTAATCATGACCAATCAATGCACACATTGTCTAAACATAAAGCTTCCACTCATTCCACCAAACCCAAGGGATTCCAAAATAAAAATTTGGATGCCTCTACACATAAAGTCAAAAATTCTAATGGTCCCAATGCCTTAGCATACAATTACAATTGCAAAAAGTCAAATCCAAGTACATCTAAAAGGCTATATAAGCCCATACCTCCAAAAGTAAAGGCCAAAACTCAAATGGTTTGGGTACCTAAGAAAAAAGAAATCAAGTGAACTGAGGCATCCACATCACAAAAATCCCAACCATCCCCTCCCATCCAAAATTCACATCCCATTCAAAAATATCATATTCCATCCCACAAGCCAAACAAAAATCATACAAATATCAAGTCTATGTGGGTACCTAAGACACTTCATCCACCACCTCCTAAGAAAACATCTCCATTGCTTCCTACACCCCATCCACATCAAAATCTTCAACGTTTATCACAATGTGTGCAACCATTGGTCATGGTTCCTTTCCATTTCACACCAATTCCACATACCTCCATCTCCCCACCCTTCACTCATTATCCTACATATCTCCCCCATCATCTTCCTATGGTCCATGCTTTTGGCTAAGCCTCCCCATTCATCTTTTGCATAAGTCCCATATAATCCCTATCATCTTCCTGACATAATCTACATCATAATCCATCATCTACCTACTCCATCTCCCTTTTATGTCATCCCTTACCAACATCTATGAGCATAATGACATTTGACATGGTCCATGCAATGATAGGCATCCCTTGTGGGACTATCACCTTTCATGCAGCTAGACACTTGAGTCCCTCCTATCCACAAGTCAAAAAGTCAAAAAGTAAAAATAAACAAAAGAATAAAAAATAAAAGTAAAGATAAATCTATTCATCCAACGGTGAAAACCTGGTAAACAGGCGCCCTGGATAAGTACCATGATGAAAACCTGGCAAACAAGCATCATGTGTAGGCTGATCTTTTATGTCACTTACACTTGGGGGCACAATGTCTCATCTATCCAACTTATCATTTTCATGTCTTGTCATTTCCATCCTACCTACCATCTTTAGCCATCATACATACCTATCATATTGAGTCCATTTATCCACCCTTCTCTTTTTGATCTTGATGAAGATATAAGGGCAAAGTGTTGAAACATTCTTTGGATATCTCTTGACATACCTCATCCCTTCCAAACAAGCATATCATTATCTCATTGTCATACATTTTGTCTAGAAAAATCCAAAGTCTTGTACCTAGAATGGGGCATGCTATTCCTATGCGACATAGTCTTTGGAGATCACATCCTTGCTCCCTTGTGACACATACACCCCTTTCATCCATTAGTCCCATCTATCTCCTTGCACCTAGACTTGGTTTTCCCCTTGTCCTTGGTATCTAGCACAAAGGCTACTCAATTTTTCATCATTTGACACCTCAAAACATTTGAAAAGTCCAAAAAAATCAAAACATTTCAAAAATACAAAAAAATCAAAACATTTCAAAAATACAAAAAAGTCAAAACATGTCAAAAGTCCAAAAAAAATTGTCAAAACCAAAAATTCAAAACATGTCAAAAGTCCAAAAAATCAAAACATTCAAAAGTCCAAAAAAATCAAAACATGTCAAAAGTCCAAAAAAATTAAAATATCCCCAAAAATACAAAAAAATCAAATAGCCAACAAAAATCCAAGCAATAATCCAAATGCAAGTCAATCCTTAATCCATACCAATCAAGTTGATCAATCTTGTCAAATTATCCAATCGCATCCCTTGGTCTTGATCCTAATCTTGTTGTAAACCCAATCAATCAAATTCAATTAGTCAATTATCAATCATCCTTGTGTTGATCTAGGGATATGTCGTTCCCCGCAATGACAACACTATCATCATCAATCAATCAATCAATCAATCAATGGTTTACAGCTTGACAGGGGCAATACCTTGTTTGTTTTTGTATCATTTGTGCATGCTTGCTTGCTTGCTTGTGTGTGTTATCATTTTATCTTCCATTTGTATCAAATCCATATCATTCCAGCTAATATTCATATCTTGTGTGTGTTGGAATATCTTTTTGCATTATCCTTTGCATCTAGGGTCACATAATACCTTTTGTGCATTAGGACTTTAATGCTCTAAGTCTACTTCCTCATACGTCTAGACAAGGTTGTATTACGCTGGGGCACGAGACACATCGTCACCTTGGTCCTTATATCTTGGTGTATAACGTCTAGTGCTATATCAAACATCATGGTTGCTCATCTTTCATTGCAACATAACGTATCATCCATTCCTTTATCTTTAGTTCTTGACCCATCCCTTTCATTTCGAGAGCCTACTCGTGTTTGTTCAACCCGCCTATCCTCTTGAGGGGGCATCATCATTCCATCATCATCCTATCTTTCTATCATTATCTATTTTTCTCTATCCATACCTTAGTTTCTTTGAAATGATGTTACTCGACACAAATCACATCATCTCGAACATCATCTCAAAGAGGGGAAAAATGTAGACACCCAAAATTGTCCTCTTGCAACACATGTCTCAACATTTCATCATTTAGGCATCTTGTAGCATGTTTTGCCCTAGATACCCATGTCATCATCTAATTAGTTAAATAAATCGTATTTATTTGACTAATTTCATCTATTCCCTTCCTTTAATGTTAATTAAATAATTTATATTATTTAATTAATTAAATCATTTCTAATGTTAATTAAATAAGTTATATTATTTAATTAATGAAATCATAAATTCAATGTTAATTAAATAAATCCAAAATTTATTTAATTAATAAAATCCTAAAAAGATCTTCTCACTTTCTTTCCAAATTTGAACTCATGTGTATCTAATTAATTAATTTAATTAGATAATTCATCAATTATCTTTCTCATCTTTTTCAGGATTTATTTCCTTTGAAAGAGAATCAAAATCTTTCTATTTTTTTCACATCTTATCTTATCTTGTTTTAATTCCTTTAAAACAATAAATCAAAATCTTTCTATATTTTTGAAATCTTATCTCATCTCGTTGTATTTCCTCTTTTGTCAAAAATCAAATCCTTGTCGAATCTTGTCAAATCTTATCTTCATCAATGTCACGGCTCTATAAATATGGCCTCTCACAATCCATTTAGGGGGTTGATTCATCTAGCATCCAGACTATGTCAAAATTAGTCTTCTGTCTCTATCTATCATTCTCTACATTTTCCATTTTCATCGTCAAGTCATTATGCTGCAGGAATGAGCACTCAACATTCCTCCATTGTCAACCCTTCAAAATCTCACATTCTCATGCAGGTGGAGAAGAGCAATGGAGATAAATCAAGTCTAGCCTAGAGATTGGTTTGCTTTGCTTTCTTGTTTTAATTTTCATGCTAGTTTGTACTCTATTGTGCTTGATAGGAATTAGTTAGATTATTGTTTTTATTAAACATTAAATCTATTGATTTTTACCCTATCTACATTTGGTGAACCCGACGTGAATCCTTTGATATAGCTTGTCTTTTGCAGGTTTTATTGACATTTTATTGCAGATCTGCCAGTTTTTGGACAAAATCGCAGGTTTTACAAAGTTCTTCATATCTTCTACACAACTGCGAATTTTTTTACAAGATTTTTACAAAATCTTGTACATCATTTCAAGAGGCTACAGTAAAAAAATAAAGGGTTTATGATAATTTTTGTGGAAGTTATTTTGATTTTAATTATTTTCATAAAATTGATTTTCTGGACACAAATTGACAAATTTTTTAGAACTTTTTAAAAACAATTAGAATTTTTTAATTATTGTCAAGTTCAGTAGATTCTGTTGGTGCTTCCAAGGCAATGTCAAAGCCATCATTATGTTTAGTGTCATAGAGTCCAATGATTTTAGCTATAACTTGATCATATGCAAGTGTGTCCCTAGTGGAAGATTCTTGTTCTGGAGGAATATCGTCTATGTGTCCCATGAAGGCAAGTGTCTCATCGTGGGAAGTGTCAATAGTAGAGGCCTTTATAGGGTCGGCAAGTGTTTGATCATGAATGGCATAAGGGTCAAGGAGTGGACCATTTTGGATTTCTTGGTCAATGGTAGGGTCTTGCTCGAAGATGGGGTTGTCATGGATTATATAGTCAAAAATAGAGTCGTTGTGAAGGAGAGGTGTGTTCTGGATGTCATGATTTTCTTGAAGGACTTCATGGATGGACTGAAAGATAGGGTCATTGGATGAACTACCTTGTTCTTGACATGAGGGTGACATTATAAGGTCATGCTTTGGGCTTTCATTTTGACATGTATCCTCAAGTTTAGACAATGGGATTTGACTTTGGAATGACAAAATTTTCATGACTAGATGTGGCTTGTGAGGGGATGACTTGAAAATGATTAATGGATGAAGGACTAGGATAGGACATGGAGACTTGGACTGGACTAGTATATGAAGGACTAGGATAGGACATGGGTACTTGCATTGGACCTGTATGTGAAGGACTAGGGTATGACATTGAGACTTGGACCGGATATGACATGGAGTCTTGCACTGGATATGTCATGGAGTCTTGGACTGGATTAACTATTGAAGGACAAGGATATGACATGGAGACTTCGACTGGATTGGTGTAAGGTTGATTGAAATAGGACATGGAGACTTGGACCGGATCAGTATGGTATGATGTGGGGACTTGACATGAGTTGGTAGATGGTTTATAAGGGATGCAGACTTGGACGGAATTAATAGGTGAAGGACTAGCATATGATGTGGAGGTTTGGAATGGACTATTGGACAGTTGGCTTCCCTTGTCAAGGTTAGGATAAGGGTGATAAGTGAATGTTTGTTGTGAATTAATGGCAGGATTTGTGTCAAGTGACTGTTGATTGTGAGGGTAGACAGATGGTGGCAAAGTATTTATGTCAAAGCCTTGTGGTAACTTAGCCCCTAAGTCCAAAAGCATGGCTAGATGCCTTTGAGGGTCACATAAGATATATTTTTTTACAAAGGAGACTATGTTAGGATTTTGCGTTGCAGCTTCTATGTCTTTGAAATATACTCGTCCATTTTGGTCTCTTTGTATGAATGGTTCAAAAATGTTTTTTGATGAAGATTGCATGTTCATGTTGTGAAATGGATCATAAAAGGTCCAATGTTTGACTTGGTTGTTTCTAGATGTTTGACTGTTGCTTGGTTTGTTTCAGTATCCAGAAAACACTTGCAAGCACAATATTTTGACTGTAAGCAAGCACACATGAGACAAGTACAATCTTATAAGGCCAAAAGGCCAAGGGTTTGTATACTTGGTATAGCCCACCGATATACCCCAGATTGGTGATAAACACCTTTCCTTCTCAAGAGCGGATAGCTTAGAATTTTGGTGGCATTGGCTCCCCTCCACGGCTCATTAACATCATTCGAGCACACCAAATTTGAATTCTTGGGTAGTGACTTCCCAAGAACTGCTATCTCTACTCAAGGGGATCAGTAGTGAGTGTCTTCAGACATGATACTGTACCCTGCACTATACCAAGCAACGGCCAATAGAATGGTTGGACACTAAAACAAGAGGTTTTTAATTCGGGCATTCCGTTCGTGGGGCATGATCCATGTGGCGAGAGTCCCCTTTCGGATCCATCTCGTCGGAACCACACTCGTGATTCTTGGGCTTTCTCCAAGAACCCACTTTTATATATCGGATGGAAGTCCCTCGGTGTCAGGGTGCTACCGGTCTGAGTCGTCCTGGGGTGAGTACTTTTTCCCACCAGAACAGGCCCAAGTTCTAGAGTCAGTAACTGTTTCTCTTACACCCAGAATCGCATGAATGCGCAAGGGGAGAGGATACTCCGATATACCAAATCATGAAGGGTAAAAATAGATAAAAATAGGTCTGGTTTTCTGATCACCGAGTTTTCACAAGGTGAGAGCATACTCGCCTACCATTTTGCAAACACATTCAAACATGATCAAACAGAGGTTCGTTTTAATTGCACCAAAATGAAATGTGTGTTACACTACTAAAAATGCAAGCACATTGTTTTGATGTTTGGTCTTTGACGATCGAACCTACAAGACAATCCATTAGTAGTTTAGTGTTTATCTTCAACCCACGAATAGTAACCACCAACAAGCTACAAATCTTGATTAGTAACAAAATAAAAATAAAAATAATAATTTAATGACAGCAACAAATTAAAACAGCGATAACTTGCTCAAAACTTAATGAAAACTTAAAGCGTAGATATCTATGGAAAGCTAAATGATAGACCTTAAAAACCCAGAAAACGTTTTCGACGATTCTGCACAAAGAAAACGTCATAGACAAAAGAAGATTCAGGTTTTAACAGTTAAAACTTAAAAAACTGCGATCACTAAAATGGCCATAACTTTCTCAAATCTTAATGAAATTTCGAACCGTTTGAAGTTTTGGAAAGCTGAGACCACGATCTACAAAAATCAGAAAATATTTTAAATGATTCTATTCACCTATTTTTCTATGCTCAAAAGATGGTGACGGAATTTCGTATGATTTCTTGGTGTAACCTGCAAAATAATGAAAACAAACAAGAACACACACAAATTTCTCTACAAAATGTTGGGTTCACCAATGTAATCAATGGAAAATTAGATCGTTAGATTGTTAATCAATAAACATCAAAAATCCAAAGAGGCTATCAAGAACAATGGAAAATCAAAACAAAGAACGATTATACCTTCCTTTCCTTCCATGCTTCACCTTCATAGCACCTTCTTACTTGTTGGATGTTGTGTTGCCCTCAGATCAAACATGCGAGCAATCTGCAAATTTCTAAGACCTACAACAAGCTTTGAAGGATTTATGCAATGTCTAAATGCCTATGACTATGACAATGTCTATGAAAATAATGACTACTAATGCCAAATGACTATAATGACTATTAAATTAAAAATGAAGTTGTCGGATCCTGAAATTATGAGCAAAATTGTCTTTTATAGAAAACACAATTTTGAGTGGACGGATGAGATTAATTGATGACAAGAACCTAAAATGAAAGGTCGAGATTAAGTTTGAGAATCCCTAATTAGGGTTAGGGCAAATTCATTAATCAAACAGTCAAAATAATATCTCAGATAATCAGATCGACGGTGCAGAATAAATGAGACAAATTAATTAGAAAATAAAGATTTTTGAAAATCAAGAAGATAAAGATTATCTGATTTGTGAGATTCGAAAAATTAAGAAGATAAGATTTGAACTGAAGATCAGATTTAGAAAATCAAGAATCTGCTCGATTACTTGATTTTTGGAAGATTAGTTAACAATTTGAATTAAATTAATTCAAATTAATGGTTTTATGAGACAATAAATAATCTTTTTCAGATTATTTACCAAAATAGATTGACAGTTAAGATTGTGATGACATTTTAAATAATCGATTTATTTAAAATGAGAGGAATATTAAATTGGAAATTAAATAATTAAAGATAATTATTTAATTTAGCAGATAAGATTAATTAATTAAATAAATTAATCAATTTATTTAATTAAGAGGATTAGTGACATATTAAATAAATAAATGTAATTCATTTACTTAATAATCGGAAGAATTAAATGTAGAAAGGGAAATTAAATAAATTAATAAATTTATTTAATTAAAGGAAGATTTAGACAATTAATGACGTATTTAATAAATAAATAAAATTTATTTTATTAATAATCATGAAGAATAAATGACATGAATTAATTAAATAATTATGAATTATTTAATCAATAGTCGAATGTGGACCAAAGACATAATTAAATGTCATATTTATGCTAGGACAAAAGTGGTAAAAATGAAGCTTGCATGCCTAGGTCATTTTTAGGTGTCTATAGATATAGTTGAAGAAATCTCTTTACATCAGAAGAAAGGAAAGAAGATTTCAAAGGAAGGAGATGAACATACTCCTTCGGTAGTACATTATCCTCTTGATTTTGGTGCAATTTTTAATTTAATTCTTGAGTATGGTTTATTAAATGACATAGTGGAGTTGCATCCAAATGTTCCTTTAGAAGATAAGAAGAAAATTCAAAAGTTTTTCACTAAATATATGTTGAAACAAAAGATTCCCTTCAATGACTTTGTTGGAAAATATTTGGATAGCCTAGCTAAGGCCTTGAGGTAAAGAAGAGAAGTAATCAAGGCTAATAAAGAATTGAAATAGAAATCAATTGACAAGTTTGAGATCTCTATATCCTAGGAAGAAAACAAGAGATAGTCCAAAGACAAGCTAAAGAGCTTCACACAAAGAGAAGAATAGATCGTCAAATGAGCTTGAATGAGGATATTAAAAGTGTTGGAAAATGTGCCTCAACTTGCTAGCTTGAACCTCTGTTAAAGACTTGGTGTTTTTACCCTTTATTTGGTCTTCATTGTTGGCCTATTGCCCAAAACTTGAACATTGTAACCTTTTTCATGGGGTTTTGAAAGTTTGTCACTTGGTGACAATAAGCTGGTAGCGAGATCACTACATTTCCTAACCTTGGAACCCTTGTCATGGACTTCGAAAGTTTCTTAACTTCTCGACTGACTGATATCCTCTGTTGTCGTGGCATCTAAGAAATTCCTAACCTTCAATAGAGGTTGTGAAGTTTAGGTTTCTCCTGACCTAACGACACTGCTATCACCTTGCCATGGGTTTTCAAAAAATCCTAACCTCCGACTGGAGGTTGTGAAGTTTGGATTTCTCCTTACTAGGTGACAAGACTGATGGATGGTGGGACCAGTCTACGTGGATGGTGATGTCAGTTGTATGACAGTGACATGGATGATGCATGGATGGTGGGGAGCACAAGGAACGATTGATAGTTTGGTGTGATAGTCAAAGGTGATGGATGAGTGATGTGTCAACATGTGGCATGATCTCATTTGTTGATTTTACATCACTGTTGTAAATCAACAATCATTGGTCAAAAGATTTATTTTATGTTAGCAATATGTTTCCATTTATTGCATGAACTGACTCAAGGGTTGACAGAGTGTGAATGTAGTAATATTCTCTATAACCAAAATTTAATGTTGGGTGGCTCAATGTGTGTTGTTGGCAATATGTGTGGCCCGAGATAGAGGAAGCTTGTTAGCGAAGGAAAAAAAATTAAATGAAACCCTAATGGTTGTTGGTTGATTTGATCATTGTATGCTCAACGAGAATTGTAAGAGTGTCTGAGTGTGAGGTGAATGACTGTCTGTGAGTGAGCTCGACCAAGGGGATGTTGTTGTGAGTTAGCATCTAAGAGTGAGGCATGTAACTCTGTATATAATCAATTTACTGTAATACAAAGTGACTTTTCTTGGTGTGTGGGTTTTTCTCCCGTAAGGTTTTTCCCTCGTATATCTAGTGTTATATCTATGTGTGATTTATTTTGTCTCTCCTTTTGTTCTATGAATGTGCATCTCAATGAATGTAACTTGTTAAATGAATTTTTTTTCACTTCTTTCCTGAGTATTTTGCATTAGGAAGGCATTTTCCACACCGTCACTTTCCTTACAAGTGGTATTAGAGCTTGACCAGTTGTGTTATCCTTGTGAGTAGGGTTGGTTTTTTGTGCTAATCATGTTTAGTGGGAGTCTTGCAAAAGAAGAACTGATTGTCTTGTTTACTATTTGAGATGACAAGTACATTAGGCAGAGTAGAAATTGAAAAGTTCAATGGTGGAAATTTTGAGTTGTGGAAACTCAAAATGGAAGACTTGTTGGTGGATAGATACGTCTGGATTGTTGTGTCTAGAACTATGCCACAAAGTATCAAGCAAGAAGATTGGGACCTCAAAGATAGAAAATCTAGAGAGTTGATAAGAATTTGTCTAGCCCATTATGTACTCCTGAACGGTCATGAGAACACTGCAACTTCATTATGGAAGAAACTTGGGACATTTATCAGGGAAAGTCTCTGGTGAATAAGTTATTCCTCAGGAATAAGTTGTACTCCTTGAAGATGGAAGAAGGTGCATCTATAGCAGACCATCTGAATTCATTTAATATGATTGTTGCTCAGTTGGAATTTGTGGGTGTGAAGATAGAGGATGAGGATCATTGTATGCTTCTGTTATGATCCATACCTGACACTTGGGACCATCTGGTAATGGCTATTGGAAGTATAAAAACTACTTTCAAGATGGAAGACATGGTTGCATTGCTGCTGTTAGAAGAAATGCGGAGGAAGTCTTCTAAGATGGCCAAGGAGGCTCTTGTTGTTCGGGGTAGATCAAAGGAGATGGAAGATGTGTTTGCCTCACTGTTGTTAGAAGAAATGTTGAAGAAGTCTTTTGAGATGGCCAAGGAGGCTCTTGTTGTTTAGGGTAGATCAAAGGAGAGAGGCAAGAAGAAAGACAAGAATTCTAAAGCCAAATGAGAAGGGAGATCAAAGTCTCCTAGTAAAAATTCCAAGGTGAAATGCTAGAACTGTGGGAAGACTGGTCATATCCGAAAGGATTGTAAGGAGGAGAAAAAGAAGAGGAAAAATAATTCTTCAGACAATGACTTTTCTTAGAGTGATATAGATTCCTTCATTGCAGCCTTGGCCACTCAGGCATCTGATGATGTATGGCTGATTAACTCAGATGCATCTTTTCATATGACATCTCACAGAGATTGGTTCACTAAGTATGAAAAATATGTTGGTGGAAAGGTGTACTTGGCAAGTGATTCAACTCTGTAAATTGTTGGATGTGGAAGAGTTAGAATCCAATTCCCTGACAGAAGAATCAAAGGAATTGATGGTGTACTGCACATACCAGGTTTGGCTCGTAACCTACTTTTTGTCAGTAAGTTGAATGATGTTGGTATGCAAGCTTCTTTCTCAAGTGGAGGCTATAAGATGATAGTTAGAGGCTTAATGGTGTTGGCTAAGGGTGCACGCATAGGTACCCTATACAAGCTAGATGCACGTCTTGTTCAATGTAATAATGTCTTTGTAAAGTCAAAAAAAATTGCTCATGTAGAGAAGGAGAGTGAAGCTCCTCTAGGTGTAAATTCCTTGGAGGTGAAACTCCCAGTAGAGAAGACCATGTTGTGGCATCATAGACTCGGTCACATGGGTGAGAAAGGCTTAAAATCCTTGAAAAATAAAAATCTTGTTGAAGGGCTTGTTGATTGTAATCTTGAGTTCAATTTTTGTGAACATTGCATTTATGGAAAGAAGCATCGTGTTTTATTTTATTCAAGCTCTCATAAATCTTCTGGTATACTAGATTATGTTCATTCTGATGTATTTGGTCCAGTGAATGTTCCTTCATTATCCAAGTCTAGATATTATGTATCCTTTATTGATGATTATTTGAGAAGGGCATTTGTTTACTTTCGTAAGAGTAAATCAAAAGTCTTCAGTTAGTTTAAAGAGTTTAAGAACTTGGTAGAAAAATAGATTGAAAGGAAAATTAAATGCTTGAGGATGGATAATGCTAGTGAGTTCTATTCTGCAGATTTCAAAAGGTACTACAAATACCATGGGATTAAAAGGCATAAAACTACGCCTTATACTCTACAATAGAATGGAGTTTCTAAAAGGTTAAACAGGATGCTAATAGAAAGAGTGAGAAGTATGTTGAGCGGTGTTGGTCTAGAGTAGAGGTTTTGGGCTAGGGTTATGGCTACAACATGTTACTTGGTAAATTGTTCACCTTGTTCGGCTCTTGTTGACAAAACAACTTTGGAAGCATGGTCTGGTAAGAAGCCCTCTCTGAGACATATTTGTGTCTTTGGTTGTGAGGCATATGCATATATTCCAAATGAAAAGAGATCAAATTTGGAGACCAAGGTTTTCAAATGTATCTTCATTGGCTATGGCGTTGGTGTGAAAGGATACAAGCTTTGGAATCTTGTTACTGAGAAGGTTTTGTATAGCAGAAGTGTAATCTTTTGTGAGCTGAAGCCTTCAATGGTTGGTCCGCGATTAGAGATAGATAAAAAGGAAAAGAAGAATGATGTAGTTGAAATTCCTCGAACTCTAGTAAAAGAGGAACTACGTAGTGTACCTGAAACTGAGGAGAGTTCTAAAGAAGAAGAATCACAACCTCATCCTTAGCCTATGAAGAGGTCTACACATGAAAAGCGTCAACCTGATAGGCATGGATTTTCTTTGTTGGATTCAAACTATGCCTATGCTTTGATTATTGTTATCTCTTAAGCTTGCACTTGAATTGAGTTATAAAACTCAATTAGCTAGAGAAACATGGAAACACTTCTAGGCTATGGGAAACCTAATGATTGAAGTGAATCTCTAGATAAGTTGTGTTCCTTAGCTAGTTATCACCTAATTTATTGTTTTTTGCAAGGTAAAGGGAGAAGGAAGAGTACTGTAAATGAAACTTAACCTACAGTGATACACCAAATTTACTAAGAAGAAATATAACATAGTTCACACACACATTTTCATTCAAGGAAAAAAGCTTTGTCATACACAACTCAATCACATACATTTTATGCATAAACATTTCATGAAAAGGTTCATATGGCTACAACCCTAGAAGGAAGAAAGACTTCACAACATGAGAATACTGCATTTTAAACACATCTCACAACCTGCAAAAATACATATTGCTCTACAAAATGGTGCTAGGATAAAACATAACCACAAGGAATCATACAATTTCACAAGTAGTTTCATCAATTATACAAATGCACATAATTTAATAGAGAGATTGAAAAGGTAAAGTACTTATATTCATTGATTTCAAAGGTGAAACACTGATATACATGCCCATCATGAGCTACAGAATGTAGTCTCTCTTCTACAAAGGACTCCAAAAGTCACAAAATAGAAAAGTATCAATTAAGAGCTAGCTCAAGAATGAGTTACAAAAGTGAATATATCAATCTCCCAACAAGATCCATCAAAATACCCACAAGAAGCTTCTTGGGTCGGATGCACCAATAAATCCAAATATATAGCATCTAATCTTTCTCCAAAGAGGCTCCAAAAGGTTGAAATGGTCAATTTTGACCAAGTCCAACATGGTGACACATCAAATTGTTCACAAAAAGCTCCAAATTGCTCCAAACAACAAAAAAAAGGCTCCTATATGTTCTCCTCATGCTTGTAAACTAAAAATAACCTCCCTATATTCTCTCCAAGATCATAATTCAAAGTATCTTTCTCTTCTCATGACTTGGTCATAATCATCTATGATCATATATTTATCTTCCCTTTGTTATGCATTGAAAATCTCCATTATCTTGCTTTATTTTTGTATTCTTTAAAATAAAAATTTTGGAGTAATTTATAATGCATTACTTGATCAAAATTTGTTTTAAATTTAGAATTAATGCAAAAATTAAAGGAAAAAACAACTAAGTCTTAGAAGACTTAGATACTTATGCGTAAGAGAAAATAAAAAGGTAGCCCATGGGGTATAATAGTTGCAATGTATTTGACTTAAAATCAAAGGCAAAAAGAAAGATTTCATCAGCAAAAATTAGAGTAAAACTCTAAAGGAAAGGAAAAGTATCAAAAAAAATTTATTTTGCTTCAAAACTTCTTGAAGAAGCCATGGCGCTACCAAGGGTTACTATGAAGCCCTGTTGAAAGATTTCTCTAAAGGATCTTGCAGCCACAGAGACTTGACACTTTGCATTTCTTGTCGATTCTATTAGAGAATCCTTGGTAAGTTGTTGTTTTGAAACCAAAATAGAAAGAATATCTCTATTTTTTGATAATGTGTGCCTTCTAGGGCTGCGGTTCCAATGGCTTTTATCACTCATCTCATATCTTTTTATTTTCCTGTTAATTTCTCTCATCTCTCTAGTCGCCATGGAGATCTCTATTATTTAATCTTGTATTTTCATTTTATTGAAGAATAGAGACTTTAAATCGTGGGGTATGTGAAGGATCATCATGGAAACAAAAGGCCCTTAAGTGGCAAAAAATTTAGAAAAATCAGAGTTAGGCAACTTGAAGTAAAAAATTGAATAAGTTATCTATATTATTTCAAAAATATGTAAGAATATAATATGTAGCAAATTGAATGTAGTTTCTAAACTACTAGGTTTATTTACAAGAAAAAAACTTGGTGAAAATTTGAAATTTCAATGTAGTAGTACTTAAATTTTAGGGAAAAAATAAGTAGGTGTCTATCTAACCACCCTAAACACAATAAAATGATAATATTTTCTTATAATATTTTAGATATAAGTAGAGGAATCATGTCGGTGTGTGCATATTTTTGTAATTTTTTCCAAGTAAATAATTAATTATGTTTTTTATTATAACTTTAAAAATATAAAAACTCATATGTCATGCCATTTTTGGTTAAAAATTTATGAAATTCATTTATTTATTTTAATCCTATAATATACTAAGCATAGAATGTGACACATGTTTGAGATTCAAAAAATGTAATGTGTTTGAAAGCTTTAGATGTTTTTCAAATGACCTATCAATTAGGACTTTAGTCATAATTCAAATAGAAAATGAATAATAATTATTTATTGAATTCAAAGTAAAGCATAGTTTATATTGGTGGAAAGATGAGAATATCCTTTAAAAACCCTTTTTGTTTCATCAATTTTGGGTAAAGAAAAATTTGTCATCCACATACCCTACACATACCCATCATATCGCCACTTTTTGGCCCATCATGATCCTACACATACCCCATGGCCATGTACCTCTAATGTATTTTATTTACTTTCTCTCTGTATTATTCTAGATTTTTCCTTTATTTAACTCAAAAGCCACTTTGGGTCAAGGGCTTAACCTCCAAAGAAAAAATTCTCTAAGTTCTCTGGCCGAGGGCTTTCAAATATGCACTTGGATATAAAAGTCCACATCTCTTTTTATTTTTCTCCTTTGTAAGATGCTATACATTTTTTTCATATACTTGCTAACAAAGAGAAAATCTTCAAAACCAGATTTTGTTTTCATAGGCACATTGATGACTACATACTCTTTATGGGATTGTCATATGTTTGGGTACGGTTTTAGAGTATGTATGTAGATTTGGCTTGTCTCATGCATTGTTAATAATGCATTATTCACTAATGCATCTAGGTTGTCTTTATAATCATGACTATCCCATATATCCTCCTTCATCATCTCTATGTGTGCCCTTACATACAAATCTTCATAATAAGTTTATCCACATGCTTAAAATTACAAAAATTTGGTAAAAACCAATGCAGTATCTTATCTCATGAAGGAAAAAGAGATTTTGTGGACTATGAAAACCCTATCCTTTGATTACTTTAAACCACCTTAACATGTCATTGTCACTGCTTATTCATTGATGATTAATATGTAATCAATCTAGGCTATGATTTCACTGTTACTGAGTATAAATAATGCTTTCTTCAAACTCTTGACTCCTATGGTTTTTGATGAAGTAGTAGTCTTCCTTAATACAAAATGTTTTCCTTTGATGGAAAACATCACCAACATTGTTAATTGCAAGGGGAAGATCCTCCTCCCCAGGTAATTAACTTGTTACAATGATCTGAGCCCCTTTCTCATGCATTACTCTCTCATTTATGCCACTCTAAAGCATTTACAATCTTTTGTTATGCTCCTTAATCTAGAAAAAATATTAACTCAGCTTAGTTTTATCTCATTGGCCCACTGCTTTGTGAAAGATCCACTGTCACCTTGACTGCCATGGAAAAACTTATAGGTGGACTGTCTTCTACATTGAAGTCACTGGTCTCTATCATTATTGCTAGACTAAAACCCCTTATGAATATTTTATATGACTCACAATCCACTTGGCACCATCATGAATTTGTGTTGGCTAACATACAAAAGTTATTACTATCTTTATCTAAGGGGCTGAAATGACTACCCTTTAAATAGTCTTTGTGACTTCTATGCAAGATGTACTCAATGCTATCATTATAGCTATTCACTCATGATATTAATATTTCTTTACAATGTTCGCATTGGTTTTCATGTTCCTCCTTAGTTGATGCTCATTACTATCTTGATGAGGTCATTGATCCAATTCAAATGAGGTTGCATTCATCTTAGTCTGATCTCTCACTATCTCATTCCTTTTCATTATTGTAACCCTATTGAGCAGATATTTGTTATTTATGGCAGTGAACCAATTAACTCACTGTTATGAACAATAGATACTTATTTAACAATATTATAATGAAATACTTTACACTCTTAACTCTACCAAAATCTAAGAAGAAAGCACATCGGGCTCAACCCTTGTGGGAGCCATGTTTTATCCCATGTGCTATAATCAGATGAATTAAAACAACATTATTTTTCTTGTATTTGCACATGAAACAAACATTAGGAAAACATGTGTACATCTTGGGTGTGTTTGATTATTTCATTGGTTTTCTAGGACACCTAAAGTGTACATAGCTTATTTAATACATATGGAGATCAGTATATATGTGCATAAGTGTATGTTCATGTATGGTTTGAAACTTTTCATTGCTTAGAGAATTTCTCTAATACCATTTCTTTTTTCAGATGCAGGACTAGGAGCGGTATGGAGCTAGGAAGGACACAAGCAGCTCAAGGTAGTAACATGACAAGACGATGCATCCTAGACCAATCAGTCTCAAGAAATGACTAGTTCCCTTCCTTATATGCACATTTATTCTTATCTACTTATTCATGTATATACTTTTCTTTGTTTATATTGAATCAGATAAGTCAATCTCACAACTTGTGTGAGATAATGTACACTTATACATTCAATAAAGATTACTCTGTTATTCAAAAAACATTTGAATCCTTCTTCTGTTACATGCACTTATAAGAATGTAGTAATTTTTAACTGTAATCTTTTGGATTATTTCATTTATGAACTTGAATGTAATATATGAAGGATAATTAAAAAAATGTACCTCTCTTGGTTTGTAAACACAAAGCTCAACTTTATTGAGCATGTAGTGAAATTAGGTAACAATATCTAGCACTGATGAGCCTAGGACTATGAAAGAGGCAATTAATATGTCTGACTCAAATTCTTGGTTAGAAGCCATGAATAAAGAAATGGCATCATTGAAGAAGAATGAAACCTGAGATTTGGTACCTTTTCCTGAAGGGCGAAAGCCTGTTGGTTGTAAATAGGTATTTAAGAAGAAGACTAGTCTGGATGGCAGTGTTGAAAAGTATAAAGCTCGGTTGGTCATGAAAGGTTATTCCTAGGTGGAGGGAATTGATTATGGAGAAATATTTTCTCCTATAGCTAATCTGACATCTATTAGATTTCTTTTGTCACTTGCAACTGCATATTTTCTATTAGAGTGTGGTACCAAAATTTTGACACGTTTGTGTTGTCATTGGGATTTGTAAGATCAAAATTTGATAATTGTTTTTATTATAAAACCAATAATTACCGTGTTCTTATTATTAACCTGTACATGGAAGATATGTTGTTCATAGGAAATAGTAAGACTATGATTTCTAATCTAAAATCTCAATTGTCTGCAAAGTTTGAAATGAAAGATCTTGGTGTAGCAAGGTATATTCTGGGGATGGAAATAAAAGTGGATAGAGGAAGTAGATAGCTTTGGCTCAACTAGAGTAAGTATATCAACACTGTCTTGGAGAGATTTGGGATGACTGATTGCAAGCAACTAGTTGTTCCAGTGTTGCAGGGACAAAGCTATTTGTTGAAGATTGTTTGAAGTCTCCTACCCAGATGGAGGACATGACCAGGGTGTCATATGCAAGTTTTGTTGGCAGTTTAATGTATGCAATGGTCTGTGCTAGGCCAGACATTACCCAAGTAGTGAGAGTTCTTAGCTAGTTTATGGATAATCCAAGAAGGCTGCATTGGGATGTTGTGAAGAGAGCTTTCAAACATCTAAAGGGTACCTCAGAGTTTCCTTTGTGTTATCATGGCAACTCAGTTGGATCACAAATATCTCTTAGCATTCATGGGTATGTGGACTCTAATTAGGAAGGGGACATTGACAACAAAAGATCCACCAGTGGATACATCTTCATGTTATTTGGTGGAGCAGTGAGTTGGATGAGTAAGCGGCGGGCTGTAGTCGCTTTATCTACTACTAAGGTGGAGTATATGGCAGCAACACACACCTATAAATAAGTTGTCTGGCTTAGAATTTTTTGTTTAGATATCAGTTTTAATGTAGGGAAGATTACAATTTTCTGTGACAATCAAAGTGCTATTTGTTTGGCAAAAAATCCCACTTTCCATGCTAGGATGAAGCACATTTATGTACAATATAATTTTGTTTGTGATATGGTGCAAGATGGAAAGGTTAATCTAGAAAAGTTGGATACTATGGAGAATTTCATTGATGCATTGACAAAGCCCATGAGCACAAACAAGTACAGGTGGCATGTTAGTTCGATGGGCCTTGGGGCCTATGACCTTCATTAATTTTGAGTTTGGAGGAAGCCAGTAAGTCTTCATCAAGTGGGAGCTTGTTGGAAAATGTGCCTCAACTTGCTGGCTTCAACCTCTATTAAAGACTTGGCATTTTTCCCCTTTGTTTGGTCTTCATTATTGGCCTATCACCCAAATCTTGAACATTGTAACCTTTGTTGTGGGGTTCTGAAAGTTTGTAACTTAGCAACAACAAGCTAGTCATGGGATCGTTGCATTTCCTAACCTTGGAACTCTTGTCATGGAGTTCAGAAGTTTCTTAACTTCCCAACTGGCTGATCTCCTTTGTTGTCATGGCATCCGAGAAATTCCTAGCCTTTAGTAGAGTTTGTGAATTTTGGGTTTCCCCAACCTGGCAACAATGCTATCGCCTTGTCATGGGTTTTGGGAAAATCCTAACCTCTAACTAGAGGTTGTGAAGTTTGGATTTCTCCTAATTAGGTGACAATACCAGTGGATGGTGGGACCGGCCTGCGTGGATGGTGACATTAGTTGTATGATGGTGACATGGATGCTACATGGATGGTAGGGACCACAAGGAATAGTTAACCGTTTGGTACGATAGTCAAAGGCGATGGATGAGTGATCTGTTGACATGTGGCATGATTTCATTTGTTGATTTTACATCGTTGTTGTAAATCAACAATCAATGGTCAAAAGCTTTATTTTCTGTTAGCGATATGTTTGTATTTATTGCATGAACTGACTTGGGGGTTGACAAAGTGTGAATGTAGTAATACTCTCTATAACCAAAATTTAATGATGGGTGGCTCGATGTGTGCTACTGGCAATATGCATGACCCGAGACGGAGGAAGCTTGTCGGCAAAGGAACCAAAAATTAAATGAAACCCTAATGGTTGTTGGTTGATTTGATCATTGTATGCTCAACAATCATTGTAACAGTTGATGAGTGTGAGGCGAATGACTGTTTGTGAGTGAGATCAACCAAGGGGATGCTCATGTGAGTTAACATTTGAGAGTGAAGTTTGTAACTCTCTATGTAATCGATTTATTGTAATACAAAGTGACTTTTCTTGGTGTGTGGATTTTTCTCTTGTAAGGGTTTTCCCACATATATCTGGTCTTATCTCTGTGTGTGATTTATTTTGTCTCTCCTTTTTTTCTGTGAATGTGCATCTCAATGAATGTAACTGGTTAAATGAATTTTTTTTCACTTCTCTCCTGAGGATTTTGTATTAGGAAGGCATTTTCGGCACAGTCGTTTTCCTTATAGAAAGGAAGATTCAGTCAGAGACTTAAGAATATACAAAGAAGATAATTAATGAATTGTAGAGTGAAGTTTATGTTTATTCACAAGAGCCTCTAGAAAAAAATGATATTGATATTGAAATAAATGTACAAGTGTCTTTGATATGGAGATGGAGAAGGAAACATATACAAATTTTGATAAGGAAAAAGAAAAAGGAGAAGGAAGTAGAGAATGATGCTAAAGAAGGAGGCTCGGATAAATCATACTCTTCTTCGATAGATTCAATAAAATATTTTTTGGCTCAGGAAATAAAGATATGTAACATATTCCTATGTTTGATGCACAAGTAATTTTTTTTGGAATGTCTCCCCTACATAAGATAAAACTTAAAGATGTGCTTCACTCCACTGCTAGACATTATATTTAACATTTTAATATTATATTATAATATATTTAATATATTATA